>MCJB01052338.1:2494-20544 GCA_002018475.1 Nicotiana obtusifolia | reverse complement strand
CCCTCCCCCCACCTTCGTGGAAACACAACCGGAAAAAAATATGGTGAGAAGAAAAATAAGTTAAAGGGTGGGTAATTTGCTTAAATTACGATCTTCACATGATGGAATTTTTGGAAGAAGAAAAACAACACACGGGATGATGCGGTGAGAAATTGAATATTTTACACCAAGATTAAGTTTAGTTCTATCTATTGTGCATATTCGTTGTTGTTCGTTCCAAGAAAAAACATAATTATTAAAGGTATTTTCGGGAGATATACCCATGAACAGAGGGAAGGAAACTAGTAAAAGGTAATAGAGGAAAACATCTTTGGTGAGATTGTAACATGCAAAATTAAACCGCTAAATGAAGTTACAATCAGTTTTTTAAAAGGTGGGGCGCTTTACTTTAACATTGAACAAGGCGTAAATCCCTTTGTGTTAGGAACAAAATAATCAGGTATTATGCGAAAGTTAATAAAACAAACTTTGAACGATAAAAAATAAGATAACAAAGGAGAAATATACCAAAATAGACTCAAACATTTAACGTGGTTCGGTCAATGGACCTACGTCCATCGCGGAGATGAGCAATCCATTATATAAAAGAAAGTACAAAATATCGAGAGAACAACCTCACAAAGAGGCAAACACAAGTGGCTCACTAACACTTGTCCCGTAAAGTTTTCCCCCTAAACAAGACTCTCAAACCCCTTATGGCTACATTGTCGATGCTGCTGAATGAGAAGGAAGGATCCTCAATTTATAGAAATTCAAACATTTTCCTACAAGAAACAGGACTAGCCAAATATGAGAGATTTATAATTACCTTCTACAAGAAGAAAAAACCCAATTATGGTGAATATGTTGCCCTTTCCTTCAAAAGATAGAAAAAATAAATATAGTAAGAAAATCAGGACAAACACCTAACACCGAGACATAGGCTGTAAGCCTCATAGATCTTTAACCATTTTAATTTATAAATTAATAAAAGTGTTTACCCCAAAAATGAGTAACAATTAAATTTATATACGGTTTAAAGGATATGTGATTTAATTCAATACGAATGATTAAGAACAACAGATAAATAGATTAAAGATAAAATAAATGATCAAATCAATCACGATGTGATGATCAAGCCTGATATTAAGCTGAACAGTGAGATCCGTCCTCGATCAGACCTTCAGTACAAGCTCGGTCGCGAGTAAAGAAGAGGAAAAATGAAGAACACTTTGAACAATAGCTAGAAGATAAAAATAGACTTTTATTACTTTGATTTACGTGCTAAAAATAAAAGAAACATTTTTCTTTATATAGTAGGGGATTTCAGTCCTAGTACAAGTCTAAATAAGGTAAAGATCTTCTTTCTCCAGTAAATGTCGATCTGCAATTGATATTGGACAAGATTCGCGCCGTAATATCCGTTTGAGGCCGAACATTACGGCCCCATACTCGTCATGAATAATTGCTCTCCGCGTTTCTCGAGGTCCAGAAGCTATACTTGGTCCGGGTCTGTTATTTCACCGCGCCCGATCTTAGATACATCGTTCATCCCTCATGAGTTTCGATACAGGGGGTTCTTGGGCATTATAATCACGTCGTGTCGTGCTTCCCTTCGTTTTTTCATCGGGGAATCGGGAAAAACTCTACCCCTGATTCTACTCGTATACAGATAGTCCCCTTGTTTTCTGAAGGAAAGATTTATCGAAGCAACGGGAAGCGATAAATTAACTCCGGTTCCTTCTTCCATACGCTACAACCGGGTTGACAGGTCAATGAAACGTCCCATAAGTCACGTCGTTCTGACTTCAGACACGTGTCCGTCGCAGGTTGACCGTCCTCGAATACGAAATGTAACGCATTGATTACATTTCGCTATAAAAAACTTTGAACCCCTTTTCACTTTTTTATTTTCCAATTCCAGAGCTCTTTGATTTTCCCTCGAATTCTTCAACTATTCTTAACCCCTTCAAACCTTCATACATTGTTTTCCAGATCTTCATATTTTTATCTTCAAATATTTAAATCTGACCTTCATATCTTTATCCTTATCTTCAAACTTTCATCCTCAACTTTAAATCTTCATATTTAATCTGGTGGCAAAATTTTCCAAATCTGTGCCTCAACAGACCGTCCCTTCAACTTTTAACTCTTCCACGGATGCCGAGGTGGCTGTTCCTGAGGTGGCCCTGGAACATCCTTTGAAGAGCTTCATCCCCGGGGCCTGCTCCATTGAAAACGACTTCAAATTCGAGAAAGCCTCCAGACAACAGGACCGAGGCAAGGGGGTATGGAGGTACATATGATCTGTTACCAAGGACACGTTCCTTACAGTTCGGGAGGACTGCAACTGGGAGGGCAAGGAAGTGGTCGTCCCCAGGCCCAATGAGGACATTACGACTCACATGGAGGGGTATTTAAGTGTTTACACTTAGCCCTTTATGCTTGCCCCGGTGGACCCTATAATCCTTGGCTTTTGCAAAAGGTAAGAGGTATCCCTTGGGCAAATTCACCCGTCCTTTTAGAGTATCGTAATCCTCCTACACCACTTCGTTAACAACACCGAAGTACCTCGATTTACCCTCGACCACTTGCTTCGTCTCTACAGTCCCCGAGTTTCCCGAGGGGGGTTGATGAAACACCTTCGTCGAGCAAGAAAAGCTCTATTCTCGAGCATCGATGAAGATCGGGATCGAGGTTGGCAGGGGAGATTCTTTCCTGTGGAAACTGAAGATCTCATTTCCCTCGAATTTTTATCGTTCCCTGAAAAGTGGAACTCAACCCGTAAGATTCTTTCCTTCCTGAGTACTTGGTACTTTTTTTGTCCTTTTTCTAATTGCATGTTCCTATCATCGTGCATCGGTCCCCCAAGTTCCCAATGTAGTCCCCCGCTTCAAGGAGTGGATCGAGGAGATCTGCAAACAAATGTCGCATTTTGAGCGCGAATGGTGCAAGCTTTCAAAAGGCAAGTGGGAGGCCCGTTCCCATGTTGAGTGCTCCTCTTGAACAAGTCTATTTTCATATTTAACTTTTTTTTTCTGCTAAGTCTTTTTCTCTTTTACAGGTTTTCCCAAGACCACTGAACTTCGGCCATTGGACGAGGACAAGGCCCTGTCTTGCTTGCTGAACCCTCTACTTCGGGACAGCCGGGAGCTGCTGCACATGAGGAGAAAAAGAGGAAATCCTCTGGCTCCCTGGATGTCGAGGTCAACAAGAAGAGGGTAATTGTCCAGGTCTAGAAAAGCAATAAGAAAAGTACCTAAGCTAGGGTATCGGACCCCGACTCCCTCTTCCGGCTCAGGAATTACTCTGAAGACGATGAACTAGAGTTCGTCACTCATGGGTCGACCATCGATGGAAAGGAACATGTGGCAACCGAGGAATAGCCTCCTGAGAAACTATCTCCGCCCCAAGGGGAATAGCCGGTGTGATTTACGTCACGGATTCACTATCCCACACAAAGTCTATGTTCGACAAGGCTCAGGCCGACAAAGAGAAATCAAATGAGATGGCACGGGGCGCAGACGAGGCCCTTAACATGTTTTTCGATGGCATAGACATTGACGTGTTGGAGGATTATTCGGGGCTTGGTCACCTAGATATCCCAAAAGAAAATGTGCCATTGGGAGCAGGCGAGCCGAGCTCGAGTCCGAAGCTAGTGAGGCAGTTCCCTGCTCTGAATGTGGATCCCGACCATAAAAGAACGGTCGTGCTTACTATCTCGGCGAACACCCGGGTGCTATCCGCTCAGGCGGGTATGACCAGCTATTTTTGCTGCCTGGTACTGAAGAGGACCAGGCGAAGATGAACGAAGTAGGCACATCGAGCCTCTTCAATGAGGCACAATAGGCATTGAACCGGGTAAGTTTTCTATTTCTTATGCTTGCGAATCTTGCTTAGCTTCAGCACGCTCTTACGGTCTTATCATTTTGTTTTCCAGGCTTCGGTGCTACATCATGAAAGCTTCCTTCGGTCTCGAATGGAAGTCAGCTAGCTCGAGTTCAAGCTCAAAGAGCAAGCCCGACAGAAGGACATGTATAGGGTTCTCAGTGAACAAAAAGATGAGGCCCTCAAGGATCTCCCAATTCTCCGAGCCAATCTGGAAAAAGCATAGAAAGAGGCCTTGTCCGTAAAATGGGAGCATGGAGCTAGTCGAGAAGGTAACGATTTTTGAGGTTTAAAATGAGAGGTTATGCGTAGTGACTAATGACACAACCCCGCAGGTCCAAGAGAAGATAGACTTTATTGACCAGCTCCGAGCTGAGATAAACGAGGTCAAAACTACGGTCGAGGCACTGAGGAGCAGGATGGACCTGTTGGCCTCAAAAAGGAAGGCTACAGAAGAGGAGTTAGCATCAGTAAACGACCAGATACGGGTGGCAAAGGATAAGGCCGACAAGTGGTCTCAACTAAATGACGAACTCCCGGAACAACTGGATTTAGCTGTCTTGGAATGGGATGACCTTGGCGGGGAATATACTGCGCTGAGGTCAAAATTGGAGGCAACCTTGATTGATTTCTCCAAGGTCGAAGAAACGTTAGCCAAGTATAAAACCAATGTGGAAATAGTCGAGGCTCGTTTAATAACGAAGGCCGAATATGTAAAGTGGTTGTCCCAGAGGGAGACCCTCGAGGACATTCATGTCTGGGAATTTGATCTATCGACCGAGATTGAAGAGGCCAAGAGGCTTGAGGCTGAGGCAAATGAACTTTCTGAGTCCGAAGGTCCCGAAGGTTCTGGTGCCGAATCGAGCTCCGGTGAAGATTAGGCGGAGATGCATTAGCTCTTTCTTTTTTTTTCGTTTCCTTTTTGTACATTTTCATTTTTGTTTATTTTGAGGTTGTTTTATCGTGCCTTTGTAAATACTTTTTGAAATATATGTATAACTTTTTTCCTTTGGCAACACCGTGTCTTTTACTTTTCAGCATCTATTTACAATTTTTTATTTGCGTATCATCCTTAATTCCTTATCATATAATTAGATGTAATCTGGAGCATCCATTCTCTGGAAGCCCGAATGAGGCCCGATTTTGATGGTAACTCCGAATTGTTCGTCGCTTCAAAATTTCAATAAAAACCGAAGTCCTTTAAGACACTTGAGTGTTTTAGTCATATACGATGGTGTTTTGCCGAGCGTAACCCTTTAATTGGTTTTAATCATACGTAAGGGCCTTACTTTCTGAGTACGGACTTTGGACGTCTCTGAGCCATTTTAGGTTGGACGTAGCCTTTCATGTTTGGGCCCTACCTAATAGGCTCGGTGCCTCCGAGATTCGATAGTCCCAGCCATCCGATTTTTTATCGAACTACAGTCCCTGAGTCGGGGTGGGCTTTAGGATTTAGGATCTGTTGCGATGCATCGATAGAGAGAAATGCGTAGTGATAAAGTATAAAGAAAGAAAAGATTTCTTTCATTGTTTTGTATGTTGATTACATAATCGGAGGGGCATAAGCCTTGTGTCGTGGCTAGAGTGGGCTACATGGGTACAGTTCATTTGACCGTTTGATCCTTACAATGAATCCTAACTACCAAGACTTGGCTTTTAATATTAAGTGATTGCACCTTCTAAAGATCCTAATCTAGAGGTAATGGCCACGAGTATTTGAGGCTGAACTTGTGAGGGCTCGAATATTGCTGGTTCGGTACAATATGATCAGCAACTCGATTTTAGGCCGACCTTCGAAACTAAGGCAGCACGTTTTACTGTTTCCTCGTTAAAAACCTTTCCATAAAACCCACTGGAAAAAAACTTATTCAAGGGAAAAAGAGTACAATATGTGATTTCAGACCTAATAGTCACATTTTCCCTCGGCCGAGTTCCTGCATAAGTTAGTCCGTAATATAACAAAATTATAAAGGGAATTGAGCTCGTACCTTAGCAGTAGTACCACTTTAGGTGAGCCACGTTCCAGTTGTTCGGTAGTTGTACACCATTTCCAGACTCGAGTTTATACAAGCCTTTTCAGGTTATTCTGGCAACTCTATATGGTTCTTCCCAATTCGGGCCCAGTTTTCCGTCGTTTGGGTTCCTGTGTGTAGCGTTACCTTTCTTAACACCAAGTCCCCAACTGGAAAATGTCAAAGGTTAGATATTCAGTTATAGTACCTCCCTACTTGCTGCTTCTGGGCGGCCAACCGAACCATGGCGGCTTTCCACAGTTCGTCCAATAATTCCAGGCTCGTGGTCATGGCCTCGCCATTTTACATTTCGGTAGCATACTGGAACCTGAGGCTCGGTTCCCTTACCTCGACCGGGATTAAGGGTTCCGCTCCGTAGACTAGAGAGAACAGGGTTGCTCTGGTACTCAACTTCGAAGTCGTTCGATATACCCACAAGTCTTCGGGCAAGAGTTCGTTCCACTTTCCTTTTGAAACGGTCAATCCCTTTTTCAAGTTTTGGAGTATAGTTTTGTTCGTCGATTATGCTTTCCTATTATCACTAGGGTGATAAGGTGTTAATAATATCTTTTTGATTTTGTGGTCTTCGAAAAATTTACTTACCTTGCTGCCGACGAATTATTTTCCGTTGTCGCAAACGATCTCAGCCGGTATCCCAAATCAACATATTATGTGATTCCAGATGAAGTCGATGACCTCTTTCTCCTAGACATTCTCGAACGCATGAGCCTCGACCCACTTTGAAAAATAATCGATCATGAGTAGTATATTTTGGGCTTTACCGGGTGCCCATGGCAAGGGCCGACGATGTCCATCCCCCATTTCATAAATGGCCATGGAAACAGGACCTGGTGAAGCATCTCTCCCGGTTGATGAATCATTGGGGCGTGTCTTTGACACTCATTGCATTTCCGTACGAAGTCTTTCGCATCTTTTTCTATTTCCTTCTAGTAGTAACCCGCTCTAATTAACTTCTTAACCAGGGATTCTACCCCCGAGTGGTTCCCCCAAGTGCCCCGTGGACCTCTCTCATAGTGCATTCGGTCTCTTTCGGACCCAAGCACCTGGCTAGTAGGCCCGAGGAAAGATTTTCTAAACAATTTCCCTCGACTAAGTTGAACCTGGTAGCTTTGATGCGCAGGGCTCTCGATTCCTTGGGATCCAAGGAAATTTTCCTGTCATTAGGTAGTCTATGTATTTATTTCGCCAATCCCAAGTCAAACTTGTCGAATTTACCTTGGCGTGACCTCCTCCTACCATCGAGTTCATCAGCTGTACCACTGCCCTCGAGTCAAATTCATCGGAGTTGACAGACGACCCTAAATTGGCCAGTGCTTCGACCTCACTATTTTGATATCATGGTACGTGCTGCAGAGTCCACCCCTTGAATTGGTGTAGGGTCACCTGCAATTTGTCCAAGTACCTCCGCATTCGTTTCTCTTTTACTTCGAACATTGCATTGACTTGATTTACAACAAGAAGAGAGTCACATTTGGCTTCGATCACTTCAGCCCCGAGGCTCTTAGCCAATTATGTACCTACAATCATAGCTTCACACTCGACTTCGTTGTTAGTCAATTTTACAGTTCTAATGGACTGTCTAATTACGTTACCCGCAGGTGGTTTTAATATGATACCAAGCCCGGACCCTTTCGTGTTGGAGGCACCGTCCGTAAATAGGGTCCAGATCCCCCAGCTAATCCTCGAAGTGAGCAGCAATTACCTTTCAACCTCGGGCATCAAGGCCGGTGTAAAGTCGGCCACAAAGTCTGCCAAAATATGAGATTTTATGGCAGTCCGGGGTTTGTACTCGATATCGTACCCTCTAATCTCTACTGCCCATTTGGCTAGCCAGCCCGAGAGCTCGGGCTTATGTATGACATTCCTTAGCGGTTAAGAGGGCACGACACATATGTGGTGGCATTGAAAGTGCGGTTTTAATTTAGAAGCGCTTAGTAAGGCGAGTGCTAATTTTTCTAGGTGAGGATACCTTGTTCCGGCATCGCCTAGGGTTTTACTAACATAATAAAACGGAAATTGTGTACCTTTTTCCTCTCGGAATAGGACATCGCTTACCGCCACCTCGGAAACAACCAAGTAGAGGTACAGTTGTTCGTCTGCCTTCGGAGTGTACAGCAAAGGGGGGCTCGATAGGTATCGCTTGAGTTCCTCAAAAGCTTGTTGGCACTCCGGATTCCAAGAGAAATTGTTCTTCTTTTTTAATAGTGAGAAGAACCGATGACTCTTATCCGAAAATCTCGAGATGAACCGGCCCAATGCGGTCTGCCCGGTCAGTCTTTGTACTGCGTTGACGTTGTAGACTACGGTGATATCCTCGATGCCCTTATTCCATTAGGGTTGATCTCTATTCCCCGATTATATGCCATGAATCCGAGAAACTTGCCCGAGCTGATCCCAAATGCGCACTTCTCCGGGTTTAGCTTCATGTTGTACTTTCTCAATATGTCGAAGGTTTCCTGCAAATGTTTCAAATGGTCCTCTGCTCACAGGGACTTAACCAACATATCGTCATTATAAACTGTCATTGATTTTCCTATTTGTTCTTCGAACATCCGGTTGACTAGGCGTTAGTATATGGCACCGGCGTTCTTTTATCCAAACGATATTACGTTATAGCAATATGTGCCGAATTTGGTTATGAAAGAAGTCTTTTCTTGATCATCCGGGTCCATCCAAATTTGGTTATACCCGGAGTAGGCATCGAGAAAACTGAGAATCTCGTGTCCGGCCATCGCGTCGGTTATTCGATCGATGTTAGGAAAAAGGAAAGAATCCTTTGGACATACCTTGTTTAGATCCTTATAATCTACATATATCCTCAGTTTATTTCCTTTTTAGATACTACCACTACGTTAGCTAACCAATCCGGGTATTTAACTTCCCGGATGTAACCTATTTTCAGAAGTTTAGATACCTTGTCCTTGACGAATGCGTGTTTAATCTCGGACTTTTGCCTTCTCTTCTACTTAGCCGGATGAAACTTCGGATCCAAGCGTAACTTGTGAGTGGTTACCTTCGTTGGGATCCCTGTCATGTCTAGATGGGACCAGGAAAAACAATCGGATAAGCTTTAAAAAGATCAATAAGTTTTTTCTGAGCTGGGGGGTTAAGCCCATGTATGGGTATGCTTTTCGATCCGGTAGGTGCTCGATCAATATAACTTGCCCCAACTCCGCGATCGTCGATTTGGTGGTGTCGGTGTTATCAGGTGCTATGAATGATCTCGGGAAACTGTAGTCGTCCTCATCGCCCGCTCCGTGCTCTCTTTGTTTTTTCGGCTCGGTTGAGGCCAGCACCATTGGTTTCTATTTAGTTTCTTATTTTTTGGTTGGCTTCGCGCTTTTTGATGTTGAGACCGCGAGCACCAAGATCATTTCATCGACAACGAACATTTCCTTTACGGCCGGCTGTTCTCCACAGACCGTTTTGACTCCTCCCTAAGTGAGAAATTTCAGCGCCTGGTGTAAGGTCAAAGGCACCTCCCTCATGTTGTGGACCCACGGCCTTCCGAACAAAGCGTTGTACCTCATATCCCCTCATATCCCGACAGTGTTTACCTGTAAAGTTATCTCTCCTTTGGTCTCGCACGCAATGTTGAATCCCTTCAATACCTGGACCGCCGGTACATTTTGATCCTGTAACCCCAGTTGCTCTACGACCCTTGATCTAATGATGTTGGCCGAGCTATTTGGATCAATCAACACACGCTTAACTCGAGATTTATTAACAAGTACAGATATTACTAGTGCGTCATTGTCAGGCTGTACAATTCCCTTGGCGTCTTCTTCACTGAACGAGATAGCCCCTTCTGAGACGTTCGGGGTGCATTTTTCTCTCGTGATAAACACTTTAGTGCGTTTTATCGTCGGCCCTTGGGGGACATCGACTCCCCTAATGATCAGGCTGATTACATGGTGAGGCTCTTCTTGCTCGACCTATTTGTTGGCGTCCCTGTTTTTGAAATGGTTTTTGGCTCGCTCGCTTAGGAATTCTCGAAGGTGCCCATTGTTGAACAATCGAGTAATTTCTTCTAACTGTCAGCAATTTTTGCAATCCGATGACCGTGAGTGCTATGATACTTACACATCAAATTAGGATCTCTCTAGGCAGGGTCAGACTGCAACGGTCGGGCCCACTTGGTCTCTTTGATGCGCCCTATGGCTGACACTATGCTTGAAGCGTCCACGTTAAAATTATACTCCGATAGTCTTGATGCTTCCTTACTCCCGAGCGACTTGTCAAACTCGCTCTTGCTCATCAGGCCTCGGCCGCTCAGTCGTCGATCACTTCTCTTCTCGTTCCTTGTCGGATGGCACCCAGATCCGTTTCCCCTCCGATTCGTGTGGTATAGCTGATATCGATCTCAGACTGGCCTTAGCTATGGATCAATGGTCCTCTTGGATCTGTCATCGGTTCTGATGGGGTAAACAAATTCTGAAGGGGCTCCGAGTTGGTCGTCTTCGATCCTAATTTTTTATTGATATCTGTTGTGGACGTCGACCCAGGTCACTGTTGGGTACTCCACCAAATTTTGTTTTAGCTGTTGAGAGGCTACGAAACTTTGGGGCTTGATCCCTTGAGTGAATGCCTGAAGGCCCAATCATCTGCAACCGGTGACAGGTCCATTCGTTTCATTTGAAATCTCGACACGAACTCCCTGAGCATCTCGTTATCCCTCTATTTGATCTTGAAAAGTTCTAACTTCCTTGTCTCGACTTTGATGGCTCCAGCATGGGACTTTACGAAAGCATTTGCAAGCATAGCAAACGAGTCGATAGAATTCGGAGGCAAGTTGTGATACCAGATCATTGCTCCTTTGGAAAAGGTTTTTCCAAACTTTTTCAGCAACACCAACTCGATTTCGTCATCTTCTAAGTTGCTTTCTTTGATCGCACATATATAGGAGGTTACATGTTCATTTGGATCCGTGGTCCCATTGTACTTGGGAATGTTGGGCATTCGAAACCTCTTCGGGATTGGCTTCGCTGCTGTACTTGAGAGAAAGGCTTCTGAATAAACTTTTTGGGGTCCAATCCCTTCAATATCGGAGGCACTCCGGGGATTTGATTGACCTTGGACTTGTACGTTTTAACCTTCTTGTCTTTAGCCTCAATCTTTTTCTCACATGGATCCACCCGTTTTGTCAATGATTTGAGCATCTTCATCACGTCGGAAGTTTCCTCGGGCTGAACTCACCTGGTTCTACAGCAACTTGTTAGTCCCTTCGAGTATTTTCCCGGGGGCTGTTCGAGTTCGACCCTGTTAGGGGCGTGGTTTTGATTCTGCAACTGTGCTATCGCCGCTTGTTGAGACTGCAACATTTCGAAAATCAACCGCAAGCTCACCGCATCATCTTCACCTTCGGGCGCTTCTCGAGCCGTTGGCCGGGGTCCCTCATGAACACTATTTTTGGGAGCAGTTGGTAAATTAATGTTGATAGCCACCTACGAGTTAGCATCGACCGGGTCGGCGGCTGGGACACTATTGGGATCAATAGGAGGAACATCATTACTAGGCATCCCGTTATTATTCTCGTCATGTGGCCTGACTCAGCGTCAACTGTTTGACATCCTTAGGCTAACCTGGAATCAAAATTTCAAAGAACAAGCGTAAAACAGGGTGTGTTATGGAGATTCTTATCAAATCACTACTATATCCTTAGCCCCACGGTGGGCGCCAAACTGTTTACCCCAAAAATGAGTAACAATTAAATCTGTACGCGGTTCAAAGGATATGTGATTTAATTCAATACGAATGATTAAGAATAACATGTAAACAGATTAAAGATAAAATAAATTATCAAACCAATCGCGATGTGATGATCAAGCCTGATATTAAGCTGAACAGTGAGATTCATCCTCGATCGGACCTTCGGTACAAGCTCGGTCGCGAGTAAAGAAGAGGACAAATAAAGAACACTTTAAACAATAGCTAGAAGATAAAAATAAACTTTTATTTCTTTGATTTGCATGCCACACTGTGTTCAAATGAAAGAAACATTCCCGTTTATATAGTAGAGGAATTTCAGTCCTAGTACAAGTCTAAATAAGGTAAAAATCTTCTTTCCCTGGTAAATGTCAATCCGCAGTTGACATTGGACAGGATTTGCATCGTAATATCCGATTGAGGTCGAACATTACCGGCCCCCTACTCGTCATGCATAAATGCTCTTCCCGAGGTTTAGAAGCTATACTTGGTCCGGATCGTTATTTCATCGTGCCCGATC
This sequence comes from Nicotiana obtusifolia, assembly GCA_002018475.1. Lineage (NCBI taxonomy): Eukaryota > Viridiplantae > Streptophyta > Magnoliopsida > Solanales > Solanaceae > Nicotiana > Nicotiana obtusifolia. Next base: position 8,418 of record MCJB01052338.1, on the reverse strand, counting down.
TCAGATACATCGTTCATCCCTCACGGGTTCCGATACAGGGGTTCTTGGGCCTCGATTATAATCATGTCGTGCCGTGCTTTCCTTTGTTTCTTCATCGGAGAAATTCTGCCCCCGATTCTACCCGTATACAAAAAGCATAATAATCACAAAAATATATAAAGTTTATTAAAGTTTAAGTAAATTAAAAAACTTATAGAAAATAAAATATCTAAATTTTTTTTGTTAAACCACTAAGAATTCGGCAGTCTGATAACATTTGCCTTGGTAAATTAGGAGCTCGAGAGTGATGAAAAATCAAAAAATCAGCTTCTATGGTAATGTTTTAATTGTTAATTATCACAAAGTGATATCCAATGATCTGTATTTATCGTACTTCTTAATATGTCACACATAGTTTACCTCAAGTTTGTAAGTTTTAATTTTTTTTTCTTTCAATACAATGGCTATTTATTTTACTATGCATCTCTTCTTTTTCAAGCAAACATGTAAATAAGACCTGACAAAAATCAATTATTTTTAGCCCGACTAAAGTTTTTGCCAAAATAATGGTGTTTCAACTATATATTTTATTTTATTTCTTTTTAGATGTAAGATATTTATTCTATCTGTGTTTTCGCCAACTGTTTAAAAAAAAGTTGACTAGAACTCCATTATTTTAATCAAATTAAAAAATCAGCTAAAATAATAAAGCTCAAACTATGAAATTTTCTTTTATTTCTTATTTAACTGCAACGACTATTTATCCCAATTGTGTATTTTTCTTTCTTTTGTTGCTGCAAAACCTATAAAAGTTGTTAGAACTTCATTATTTTAGTCAAACACTTTTTTATCCAAACTAATGGATTTTAGCTGTGTTTTTGCATTTCATCTTTAGATGCGATGAAGATTTATTTTTCCTTCGTATTGATTTTTTTCGGGCCAACAATATATAAAAGAAAATTTTGAGTGAAACTTCAGTATGTTTAGCTAAATAAAAAAGCCTAGATAATAGAGTCTCAAATATGTTTTTTATAAATTTAGCTGAAAAAATACTTTAAAAAAATTAATAAATTTAAAAAGATAAATATATACTATTTATTTATTTAGACATGCCAGGTGTACATAAAATATCTACGTGGCAGCGAGTGCATCACACCTCTTTGGGCTGAGGCTAAAAGCTAGCGAACTGCCAAGTTGAGAGGGATAATTAGGACTAAAAATAATTCTAATATATATCAAATAAAAAGTATCAAATTCAAGGGGATCCCGATATATTATACCAAACGAAAAAAGAAAGGAAACATGCCACAACATTCTTTCTTTGCGCTATACTAGATGATAGCAAATATCAACTTTATAGTTGTTATATTTTTTTTAAGCCCAATGTGCTTTAAGAGTCTTTGATCTTGTTAAATGTTTACATTCCAATAAATATTGCAAAGAAATTCAATTGTCAGAGAATTATTTTTAAATAAAATAATATTTGGACAAAGAACTAATGGAGCGAGATTGCGAGTGGAAATTTATATAGTCAACTCCAACTTATTTAAATTTGAAGTTTAGTTATTGTAACATGGTCATTTTTATGCTGATATTTAAATCACAAGAAGAAAAACATGAAAGATTGTAGTATTATTATATGTCTTGCAAACCGTTAACAAGTATGGCTGGCTCTTGAGGAGAAGTAAGCATTATATTATCTTTGTAATCGTTGCCTGTAAACATGCTCTACCATCTTCAACTTATTCCTTTAAGCATTACAATATCTTTTTAAATAATTAGGCAGCACTAGGCTTGCTTTTTTCGTAAAAGTGTGGCTATCATTAATAAAGTACTCAAACATACAAATCCGGTTAATGTACATTTTCTCCTAAATGAACAAAACAAAACCCTAAAAAATAATGAGAATGTCTTTTAATTCGATGACAACACTTGAGCTTTTTGAAATGCTTAGCTTGTTTAATTCTTCTTTAATCATAACCTAAACTTTTACGTGTATGCATTTGAGCTAGAGAAAGAAAGTTGCATCAAAAAAAAAAAAAGTAAGATAATACAAATCTTTCTTTGAAAGAATTTTAGCTATAGAACTAAAAAAACGAGAAATTATGTGGAAAGTAACCATTCTTAAAAAATATATGCATCTACAAGTAGTTCATTTCACTATTTTTTTTCTTATTAGGATGTATGCTTTGTTTCCTACATTATTACGCTAATTAAGTTATTCTTTCTTAATTCAAAAAAACATAAAAAGTCGAAGGGTTTTCGTTTCATCCATCCTTTATTAGTCTAAATTTGAAAAAGCTAGAGGTTATTTTAACTATTAGGCGTTTGGACATAAAAATTATAATTTTTGGAAGGAAAAAAAATAGTTAAGTCGAAAAATAGTATTTAAAATTTGATGTTATGTTTGGACATGCATTTCACTTGAAAAAATATTGCAGTTTTGTGATTATATAAAAAAGGTTTGTCTGAAATTTTTGAAAAAGTAGTCAAAACCACTTGTTGGTTTTTGAAAAACTTATTTTCGAAAAATCTCCAAAAACTTGCAACATTTCATGAGAAAACACATTTTTGAAAAAATATTCCGGAAAAAACAACCTATGGACAAACGGGTCCTTAAATTAAATTTATTATTTGAAGTTATTTCTATTTGATTGTTTTGATTAGAAACATATAATCTATTGTTGCATAAAACAAGAGTGTCGTTTTTCAATATTAATGATGTAAAAGATTAATGAGTTGTCAAGAGAATATCGCTAATAGGAAATTTTCACAAATTATTTAAGATAAGTAGTAATATTTAATGACCTACTAAAAGGAAAATAAAAGTCAACCATTATTTTTTGTTCCTCACTAAGTGTGCGCTATTTGTTTTGACGCCTTCAACTAATTTGAATTTGTACCGGATGAGATTCAATAAAAAGGAATATGTTTGCTACCAAGATTTTTTGTTCAAGACTCGAACCCGAATCTTCTAGTTGAAGATGGAGAATTCTTATCTATCACAATATATCTAGATAAAGTCGACCATAAATATATGTAAAATGTGATTTTTCAGAAGTGTGAGTGTAATTCTCTACTCGTTAAGCACATCCACTTCCAAAGTCATGAATGTGCATAAACTCACTGTTTGTTATCTAAACACTAAAATAAATGAGGAGAATCAAAATATCTAATTCACACAAATCTCGCACACCGTCCAATGAGGTGAAAATTAGGAGATATTATTGAATACCACCTTTTGACGAGAGATTAGAACAAGAAGCTTCGATAAAATTATTGTTTTTTGAATTTATATAAAAGCAAGTAAGCAAATAGCAAATCCATAGATATTTGAATTCGAATATCCAGAAAAACTAAAATATTTGATGGAAGAACGTGAAATCTTTTTGAACAATTTGTTATCAGTGTTTTAAAAGTTGCGAGCATAAGACGAGACGTTTTGTGTAACATGAAACGACGCGTAAGCCTTGAGTCATGGGGCGTAAGCCCCATGAGTATTTAATTTTAATTATTAATAAAAAATAAAAAATATATTAAAAGTATAAAAAATAAAAAAATAAAAAAATTTTAAATTTAGTAGAAAAATATATACTATTAAACATGCTAACATATGCATTAATTATACTAAAGAAAGTGTATTTTGCTTGAAAAAGTGAAAATGTAAAGATACACCACACCTATAACATGATTATGATGAAACGTACTTGGATATGTAAATATAATATTCTATTTACTAATAATTTAAAAATAAAAAAAATAAAAAAAATAAAAAATAATAATAATAATAATATAAAGTTATTATTTAACCATCGAAAATCAGATGAAAAATTAATATTACTTGTCACACCTCCTTTTTCCCGAGGGATAGGGAAGTTTTTTCAATTAAAGTGACAATATTCGAAATGGGATTATTTGTTTAGTTAGAGTCGCCACTTGAAATAATTATTATGGTGTCCCAAGTTACCAGTTTATTTTAAAATTCCAAATCGAGGAAATTGACTCTATTTATGATCCGCGAACACAGAAGATCAGGTAAGGAATTCTGTTAACCCGGGAGAAGGTGTGAGGCACTCCGGAGTTCCGTGATTTTAGCACGGTCGCGTAACAATTAATACTTGGTTTAGTTGTCTGATTACATATTTTAGACCTATTGGGCATTTTACTCTTAACGCTTTTAATTATTTACTTAACCGCTTTTTAGTATTTATGGAGTTATTTTTGAACAAGCTACGATGTCGTATACGTGTCGTTTTGGTACACATTGCAAATCGCGCCACGTAAAATTCACCCGCGATTTATAACATGTTTATTTTCAATTAATTTGAAGTTGTAAGGTCGAGTCACATGAAATGCGCACTCAAATTGGGGATTATGTATCATGACTATGCCACGGGAACTGTACCCATAATCATGATGATTTATTATTAAACGCACCTAAAGCAAATTTACGAATGTTCATAGTCAATTATTTCCTAAGATTTGAGATCAATGTGAAGCCACGAATTTTGAACAGGAGTGTGAGGCAGCATTTGTTCATGAGATTGATTGCATTACATCTTGGTTAATTGCTACTGTCTTATCTCTTAATGGCTAAGAAACTGCAAATCGACAATAATCCAGAAGGACCGTCCCTTTAGCAGGTCATCGAGCTACAAGAAACCTTTGGACAGTTGAGTTTCGGCACAACCAATTCAAGGCCCATTACAGAATAAAACAAGAGCGCCCAAAAGTTTTCAATAGGTTAAATGAGTAAGGCATGTAATAGAAATGATTTGCTGCTGAATTCTAAATCAAAGGGCTTCATGCCAACTTCAAGGCACAATGAACCCAGAAAAATCTACTCGCATGTTTAACCCCCTTATTAGGCTATTATTGCAAGTCTGGCCTATCATGTGTCTTAGTAGGCTAACTGACATAAATTACTAATCATGAATGATATTCTAATAAAATAGTTATTTAATGATTACAAACCTCAAATTTAAGGAATGTTATACAACTCATTACATGAAATTATCCATAATGCTAAGTTACATGCTAGTCTAATTCAGTGTTTTCAATCAAGCAAACGATCCTTTTCAAATGTGTGGAGCTTTAAAATCAAGCGAAGCACTGGTCAGACTTCCAAACTCCTCACCCAACATTTCTAGTATTTCACCTTCATGTCATAAATTCGACACTGAAACCTTAAAATCCCACACACAACTTCAATTAATACCAAAAGAAAACATTCTCATAACAGATCAACCACGTGAATAGACCGATTACCACAGTCAACTTGTATCACTAGTTAAATTTTACAGCCTGTTTTGATTTGTTACAATAACTAATACCATTTCAAGGCCGTAATCAACAGACGCATAGGTGAACCATTTATAATCAAATTTACATAGTGAGGTGCTATCATATTCAAACATTTTATCAGGAGATCTATATCACATAAAGAACAGAAACAGATCTAGATTTCACAGAAAAATTAAATTATGCTAAAGTTCAAACTAAGTATACAAGTTCTTAGATGTGCACCGAAATTTGACGCTAACTTGAATAGCCAAATAACGACTGAAGGAAGAAGAAATGGAAGCTCGGCTAACAACAATCAGTAGATCCAATAATAAACAACAAAGCAGCTCCAGATTTCAACTTGAAAACCATAGCTTTGTTTTTTTTTTTTTTTTGTATTTAAATTGAAATTTTCAGATTGTTTTCCTTGAAAAAAATCAGTGAAGATGAGAGTATGTGTGGGTTTTCTGCCGAGAACAGTGTGTGTGTGAGGAGTAATTTGTGTTCTCTTATATAAAATATGCATATGCACTATGAGAGAATGAGATAAGGTCCAGAATAGAATTTGTCAGCCTCCTAAAATTTAGGAAAATGACATCTTTTACAACTGAATTGTACAGTTGTCCAAAAATGATTTTTTTTTCTATATTTTACCCCCCCCC
>MCJB01052337.1:0-23868 GCA_002018475.1 Nicotiana obtusifolia | reverse complement strand
AGGAATTACGGGGTGATCTACCTACCAAATTAAATTTCTATGAGTCTAGTTTCCAATGCTTCAAACCGTTTGTCAATACGATCTCGGAGTATTGAGATAATTGCATTTCCGTAGAACTGCACAGGCTGGTAGGTGACAAGTAGGTGCATCACCTACTTGCCAAAATTAAGGGCTAAAATTTAAAAGCCCCAAGTCGGTCAAGAGAGGGCTTTTAAAAGCTTCTAAATCAAGATAATTCACTATTATCAACCAGCTTCAAAACCTAAAAGAACCCCTGCAACCCCTCCCCAAAATAATCCCACACAAACCCTAATCGATTTTTCCCTCTTTCAAGTTCTAGTTGAAGGTAAACCCTAGAGTTTGAGGAACCAAAGCAAGGGCTGAGTTATCTAACAAGTAAGGTGAGTTTACTGTTCTATTTAATACATGTTTTCTATTGTTAAGTCTTGGTAATTCGTTCTATGTGTGTAAGAACTCACGGGACGGTGATTGGAAGCCGTGAGTTCGAGTTATTCACTTGTAGCGAACTGTTTTGTGAACTGTTTTGTGTTGCTGTAAAGCTGCGTGTTATACTACTGATTTGTGGAGTTTTGGATGAGGAAGGGTGTGGAGAAACACCATATATGTTTAGGGTTGTGGCCTGATAGTTGTTCATACCATTTCCGGATCGTTTGACACGACTATAGTGGCCATTGTACGTATGAAGTGATTGGTTTGTGCGTGGACTGTTTTGGGAGGCTCAATATGATTCTTATTGATGTTGTTTGGCTGTTTGGTGACTGTTTGGACTTGTGTGAAGTCATATATATAGGGGAGGTGCTGTCCGTTTTATTGCAAAATAGGTTACAGTCGGTACATAGTAGTTACGACGCTTGAACGATAACGGTAGTGTCATTTCTCTTATTGTAGACTAAGAAGCCGTGGAAGTTTCATAGCTTGAGATTGGGAAGTATTGCAAGGTATGTGAGACTATCCTTTTCCTTCTTTTACACGACTCTGACTGTACACAATGCAATGAACGAACCCCAAAGATACTCTACTCTTAGAAGGTAGCAGTACTTATATTGTTTCCCCTCTTATGGGAGGATTGATATGTTATTATTTCACCATGGTAGTATGACTCTTATGAGTCCAGCATGCATTATCTATTTTACTCTACCGAGCCGCGCTATAGTCGGCCGGGTATGGCACCTATTGTGCAACTATATATAGTATATGTTTTACTCTACTTAGCCGTGCTATAGTCGACAGCTATTTTACTCTACCGAGCCACGCTATAGTCGGCCGGGTATAGCACCTATTGCGCAACCACTGATCAGTTGGGTATGATAATGAGGAGGCCCACAGAGGCATATGTATGAGATGATGATGAGGCCCACAGAGGCGTATATATGTATATGATGATTTTCAAAAGGATATAAATATATGTATATGCATATGCATGTCAGGCATGACATGGTTAGTCGCCCTCAGAGGCATTCAGATGGTACAGGTTGTATGTCTCTTACCCTGATGCTTGTTATTGTTCTTGCATTATGTTCCTGTTTACATACTCAGTACATTATCCGTACTGAAGTCCTTTATTGTGAACGCTGCATGTCGTGCTGCAGGTCCAGGCAGACCGATAGACGAGGCTTCCCCATCACAGTAGGCTACTCAGTTCAGCAGATATTGGCGAGATCCATCCTTCGGACTTGCCACAGTCTTGGTATGCATTTTGTTTTAGGCATTATGAGCATGTCAGGGCCCTGTTCCGACGTAGGTTGCATTATGTACGTTTTTGTAGAGGCTCATAGACAAGTGTCAATTTATGCATAGACAAGTGATGGTTTGACTTATGTACAGTCTAATTGCCTTGTCGGCAAACGTATGTAATTTGTTTATGGTTCTGCATTGCAGCCTTGTTGGCTATATTATGTATATAAGTATGATCGTATCATGGTATAATGTCACGTATCATTATAATTATTGTTCGAGATTATATGCATATGACAAGCCTTATAGATAATAAGGAAAGTTAGATAAAGGGTACGCCGATGCCCGTTGAGTAGGGTCCGGAGTCGCGGCCCTCCAGCTTGGGTCGTGAGACTGTGGATCGGCCAAATGCCTTGGCAATATAATATATATATATACACACACACACATACATACATCCATGGATCGGGCCGTACGACCTCGGTAGTGTATGTACATGATTATTATAGATTGGATCGTACGACCTCGGCCTAACTTGTGCGTGTTGTCACTCGAAATCCGTTTACACTTGATACGTCTTTTATTACTTGAGGATTAATAAGTGCATGTTGAGTCCTTACTTGTTGAGATTACCATGTTTTATGTGGGGACTTTTAGTTGTTATTTTGTTTAAAGGATCATTTAATTATTGCCTCTTATCCCATTATTGATGTTGTATTTCATGCCTATTAAATATCCTTGTACATTATGCATATGGCTCACTAGTAAGTGTCGATGTCGACTCCTCATCACTACTTCTTCGAGGTTAGACTAGATACTTACTGGGTAAACATTGTTTACGTGCTCGTGCGTGTTGTCACTCGAAATCCGTTTACACTTGATATGTATTTTTTGACTTGAGGATTAATAAATACATGTTGAGTCCTTACTTGTTGAGATTAGAATGTTATATTTGGGGACTTTTAGTTGTTATTTTGCTTAAAGGATCATTTAATTATTGCCTCTTATCCCATTATTGATGTTGTATTTCATGCCTATTAAATATCCTTGTACATTATGTATATGGCTCACTAGTAAGTGTCGATGCCGACTCCTCGTCACTGCTTCTTCGAGGTTAGACTAGATACTTACTGGGTAAACATTGTTTACGTACTCATGCTACACTTATGCACATATTGTGTAGGTTCTGAGGCGGGTACATTTGGAGTTCGTCCAGGCGCATATCCGCATTTCCCCAAGACTTAGTGGTAAGCTGCTTTTCCATGCTCCGTTTTGCAGCACCCGGACCTTCTCTTGTTATGTTTTATCATTTTTGTCTATTTTATTTCAGATAGTTGTTCTTAGAGAGTTTTGTATATTCTACTACACGCTCGTGCACTTATGACACCGGGTTTTTGGGAATTCTAATAGACACTCATGGGTTTTGATTATTAATTCAATATCTTACTTTCTCGGTTTGTTTATGCTTTATCACTTTCTATTTATTCTCGTGTTAAATAAAAATCAAAGACTTTAAGAACACTAAAATGAGAAATTAAATGGGTAGTTCACAGTTGGCTTGCCTAGCGGCGACATTGGGCGCCATCACGGCCTATTTTGGAAATTGGGTCATGACAACTTAGTATTAGAGCTCTAGGTTCACATAGGTTTCACAAGTCATGAGCGGTCTTAATAGAGTCTTGCGGATCGGTGTGGAGATGTTCGTACTTATCATCTAGAGGCTATAGGGTGTTAGAAAACTTCCCTTTCTTCATCTCCTATCATGCAGTTCATGTTGTGTTAAGTATCTTTCTCTTATTCTCTCATAGATGGTGAGAACGTGCGCGACAGATGTACCTGGTGGTGCAGGGGCTGCTCCCCCTGTTGCTAGAGGCTGAGGATGAGGCTGGGGGAGAGCTCCAGCTCCTACTAGAGGATGAGGGCATCCTAGAGTTGCTCCCATCGTACCACCAGCGGATCCAGTGGAGGATCCTGTCATTGAGGAGAAGGTGAGGTGCCTGCAGCAAAGTCGGCCCCGGCAGATTATACGTTCGCGCCGAGATTTTAGGAGGTCATATGCCATATGCTCCAGTTCATGGATTCTATGACTCAGGCTGGTTTATTTCAAGCGGACCCATCCACATCTCAGGCGGGAGGGGGAGTACAGAATCCTACCGCTCAGGCTCTGGGGCACCCTGCTATCATTAATCAGACCCCGGTTTGTTTACCTATAGGCTGAGCCCAGCTAGTTGGAGTGGCTGTACCAGAGGCCAGACCAGATGCAGCCGTCGAGCCGCATAAAGCGTTGGATAGATAGACCATACCGCATCCTCTTGCCTTTGGAGGTGAGAGACATGAGGACCCCAAGGATTTTATTGGCCATTGCAGGGACATGTTGCACAACATGAGAGTATTGGAGTCTAACGGGGTGGACTTCACCATGTTTCAATTGGAGGGTAGGGCCGATAGATGGTGGCAGTCCTATCTTCTTATTAGGCTAGCGGGTTTGCCTCCATTAAATTGGGATCAGTTCACACATCTTTTTTTTAAGAGAGATATTCCACCCTTTCAGAGGGAAGAGCTACGGGAGTCAATTCAACCGATTCTAGTAGGGTCAGATGTCTGTGACCGATTACGAGGCGAGGTTCTCTGAGTTGTCCCGCCATGCACTTATGATACTCCCCACCGATGTAGAGAGAGTGCAGAGGTTTATTGCAGGCTTGCATTATGGTATTCAGGTTACTATGGCACGAGAGGTGGTGATGGGAACTCCTTACAAGCAGGTCGTGGAGATAGCTCAGTATATTGAGGGTATCTGTACCTAGGGCCGATTATATACGATAGGGAAAAAGAGGCCTCGACATTCTAAAGGATTCATCGGTGCCCCGTCTGGGGGCAGAGATCAGTTCGTGAGGGGTTAGTCTAGCAGACCCACTTATTCAGCACCGCCGCCTTCTCGGGATGCACCTGTGCGACCCTATTTGAGTGCCCTTCCAGAGAGCTCCTACTGTCCAGCGGGTATTCAGGCCCACATAGTGAGTCATTTTCTGCACTGAGAGATTCCTATGAGTGCGGGAAGCTTGCTCACATGAGAAGATCTTGCCTCAGGTTTCGAGCAAGGAAGTGCAGCAGGGCCATCAGCCCATGATTACCGCACCAGTTGTCGCGCCGGTCGTCCAGCCTGCCAGAGGCAGAGGGCGGGTGTGTAGGGTTCATCCTAGTGGTGGAGGCCAGGCAACTAGCAGTCCAGCTTGGTTCTATGATTTTTCAGACAGACCAAATGCAGTAGCCTCAGATGCCGTGATCACATGTGTTATTTCTATCTGCACTGGGGATGATTCAGTATTATTTGATCCAGGATCTACATATTCATATGTTTCTACTCTATTTGCTCATTATCTAGATGTCTCTCGTGAGTCCTTGGGTGCTCCTATATATGTGTTCATGCCCGTGGAAGATTCCGTTATTGTGGATTAGGTCTACCAATCTGTATTGTGACTTTCTATGGTTACACGATCAAAGCGGATCTTATGTTGCTTCACATGACCGACTTTGAGGTTATCTTGGGCATGGACCGATTGCCTCCGTATCATGACATTCTTGATTGCCATGCCAAGACTGTTACCTTGGCGATGCCAGAGTTGCCTAGATTGGGGTGGAGGGGTTCATCTATTAGTGCATCTAGTCCGATTATCTCTTTCTTGAAGGCTCGACACATGGTCGAGAAGGGTTGTTTGGCTTATCTAGCTTATGTTTGGGATACTACTGTAGAGATTTCTAGGATTAATTTAGTGCCCGTGGTGCAGGAGTCCTCCGATGTGTTTCTTCTAATTTACCAGGCATGCCACCAGATTGTGATATCAATTTCGGTATTGATATGGCACTAAGTACCTAGCCTATCGCTATTCCACAGTACCGCTTGGCTCCAAAAGAGTTGAAAGAGTTGAAGGAGCAGCTTGAGGAGTTGCTAGCAAAGGGGTTCGTCAGGCCGAGTGTGTTTCCTTGGGGTGCACCATTTTTATTTGTGAAAAAGAAGGATATATGTATGCGGATGTGCATTTATTACCGCCAGTTGAATAAAGTTACCATTAAGAACAAGTACTCATTGCCGCATATTGATGATTTGTTTGACCAGTTGCAGGGTGCCAGGGTGTTCTCTAAGATCGACTTGAGATCTGGGTATCATCAGCTGAAGATTCGTACTTCGGATTTTCTGAAGACGGGTTTCTGGACTAGGTATGGCCACTATGAGTTTCTAGTGATGTCTTCCGGCTTGACCAACGGCCCGGTGGCATTTATGGAATTGATGAACCGGGTGTTAAGGTGATATATCTTGACTCATTTGTCATTGTCTTCAGTGATGACATAATGATCTACTCATGTTAAGAAGGAGGAGCGCGGGCAGTATTTGAGAGCTGTGCTTCCGACCTTGCGGGAAAAGAAGCTATATGCTAAGTTCTACAAGTGCGAGTTTTGGTTAGATTCTGTGGAATTCTTGGGGCTTGTTATATTAGGTGAGGGTATTAAGGTAGACCCCAAGAAGATCAAGGCAGTCCAGAGTTGGCCTCGTCCTTCTACAGCAACCGAGATCAGGAGTTTCTTAGGGTTAGCAGTTTATTATCATCAGTTTGTGGAGAGCTTCTCATATATTGTAGCATCATTGAATAGATTGACCCAGAACGGTGCTTCATTCTAATGGTCCGATGATTGCGAGGCAAGATTTTAGAAGATCAAGACAGCATTGACTACAACACCAGTGTTAGTGTTGCATTCTAGTTCAGGGATGTATACTGTAACTGCGACGCTTCACTTGTTGGCCTGGGTGGTGTATTGAAGCAGGAGGGGTGAGTTATTGCATATGCTTCATGAGGGGTGATAAGAATTACCCCGCGCATGATTTTGAGTTAGCTGTGATAGTTCATGCTCTAAAGATCTGAAGGCTTTATCTTTATGAGGTGTCTTGTGAAGTTTACACCGAGGGATCTTAATTTGAGGCAGCGCAGGTGGCTTGAGTTACTAAAGGGTAATATTACCATCATTTACCACCCGGGCAAGGCGAATGTGGTTGCGGATGCCTTGACCAGAAAGGCCAAGAGTATAAGAAGTTTGGCATTTATTTCTGGACCAGAGGCCATTGGCTTTGGACATTCAGTCCTTAGATAATAGAGTTGTGAGGTTGGATATTTCATAGCCTAGTCGAGTTTTTGCATGTGTTGTGGCTCAATCTTTATTATTTGAGCAGATCAAGGCTCGACAGTACAATGATCCGCAACTTTTGGTTCATAGAGAGACGGTACTACGGGGTGGTGCCAAAGAGGTTACTATAAGCGAGGATGGTGCCTATGTGTTCCTAACGTTGATGGCTTGAGGGAGAAGATTCTAGAGGAGGCACACAGTTCTCGGTATTTTATTCATTTAGGTGCCACGAAGATGTATTGCAACCTGAGGCAACATTATTAGTGGCGGCAGATGAAGAAGTACATAGTTGAGTATGTAGCGAGGTGTCTAAATTGCCAGTAGGTTGACTATGAGCATCAAAGGCCAAATGGCCTACTCCAGCAGATGGTTATACCTGAGTGGATTGGGACCGGATCACTATGGACTTTGTTGTTAGGTTGTCGAGGATGTTGAGGAGGTTTGATGCCATTTGTGTCATTGTCGACAGGCTGACCAAGTCGGTACACTTTATTCCGATTGTGACTACGCACTCTTCAGAGATATTGGACTAAATTTACATTAAGGAGATTTTCTGGTTCCATGGTGTGCCTATTTCCATCATTTCAGATAGAGGCCCTCAGTTCACTTCGCATTTCAAGAGAGCAGCACAGAGTGAGCTGGGCACCCGGGTAAAGCTCAGCACAGCCTTTCATCCGCAGACCGACGGGCAATCGGAGCGGACAGTAATTCTGGAGGATATGCTTAGAGCGTGTGTGATTGATTTGTAGGGTAGTGAGATCGATTCTTGCCTTTGGCTGAGTTTTCTTATAACAACAGTTATCAGTCTAGCCTGGACATAGCTCCATTTGCGGCATTATATGGTCGGCGATATCGTTCGCCCATTGGATGGTTTGAGCCTGCTGATGCTAGGTTATATGGTGCTGATTTAGTGAAGGATGCATTGGAGAAGGTAAAGTTGATTCAGGAGCGGCTTCAGCGAGACTTTCATGAGAACCTTCTCGCCCACCATGAATGATAAATCATGCGCCTTCTAATCCGCGTAACTCTTTTTTCTGAATGGTATCATGAGGTTCGGGAAGAAGGGCAAGTTGAGACCAAGGTTTATCATTTGAGGTGCTGTGGCGAGTTGGCGAGATCGCTTATGAGCTTGCTTTGCCTCCTAGTCTATTGGGAGTTTATCCGGTCTTCCATGTATATATGCTCCGAAAGTACCATACCGACAGGTCGCATGTGTTAGATTACAGCACGGTTCAGCTAGATGAGAGCTTGGGTTATGAGGAGGAGCTAGTTGCAATTGTTGACGGGAAGGTTTGCCAGTTGAGGTCCAAGAAGATTTCTGCGATAAAGGACCAGTAAATGGGTCAACCAGTCAAGAAAGTGACCTGGGAGATCAAGGCGGACATGCGGAGCAGATATCCACATTTATTCAGCACTCCAAGTTTGATTCTAGACCAGTTTGAGGACGAACGTTTGTTTAAGAGGTGGAGAATGTAACAATTCGACTAGTCATTTTGCATTCTAGATCCTCGTTCCCCTAATTAAGACTTCTCGTATGTGCCTTTACCATTTTATGTCTTGCGTGGATGGTTGGTTTAGGTTTGGAAGGGTTTGGATTAAAATTGGAACACTTAGTTCCTTAATAGTGGCCTATGATGACAATGTTTGAATTGAGTCAACATTTCGAGTACACTACCTCAAAACCGAGATTTAATGGTTCTAATAAGTTTGTATGATGATTTTGGACTAGGGCGTACGCCCGAAATAGAGTACGCAGGTCCGTAGGTTGATTTATGTTGTCTTGCCGAAAGTTGGCTATTTAAAGGCTTAGAATTTTGATAAGTATGATCGTAGGTTGACTTCATAGCTATCCTGTTTGGATTTCTATTTTGGGACTTGGAATAGGTCCATTTTGTCATTTGGAACTTGTCTGCATAGTTTGGCGTCATTCTGAGTTAATTTGATAGGAATCCAACGCGCGGTTCTTTTTTTAGAAGTTCTTGCATTTCATGTTGATTTCATGTGTTCTGGAGGTCCAATTCATGGTTTCAAATGTTATTTTGATGATTTTATCGTGCGAGCGAGTTCATGTTTTATTTTTAGACTTGTGTTGATGTTTGGTTTAGAGCCCGCTCGGATGAGTTTCGGACAAGTTCCGGAATGGTTTTAAACTAAAAATTTGACTGCTGGTGTTGTTGGTGCTCATGTATCACAATCGCGAGCACCAGCATCGCAATTGCGAAGGTGACAGTGGGGTACAGATAACGCAATTGCGATATTTCCTTCGCATTTGCGAAGTCTGCCAGTTTTCCGTTGGTTCGCAATTGCGAACATTTGTTCGCATTCTCCAAGCTCCCAGCTTCACTATTGCAGAGCCTTTTCTCGCAAATGCGAGGTTCCATGAGGTTGTCAGAGTTCGCAAATGCGAGCCCTTATCCACAATTGTGAGGGTTCGCAAATGCGAACCATGTTTTGCAAATGCGACATCTACAACTGGTAAAAGGGTTGGGAGACGGGATTTTGGAGACATTCTCTCATTTTTGGAACCCTAAACTCGGTAGGTTGTGATTTTTAAAAGAGATTTTTATCTACAATCTTTGGGTAAGTGATTTTGTTCAATTTCCAACTATTTTACATGATTATATATGAGATTTAACATCAAAATTATGAGAATCAAAGTGAAATTTTGAGAAACTTTGGCTATGTTTTGAGAAAGGAGAATTTGAGTGTTGAGAGTCGATTTGAACTCGGATTTTGAAACAAATTATATGTATGGACTCGTGAGGTTATGAGTAACATTTATTCCAAAAATTTCTAGAATACGAACATGCGGGTCTGGGGGTGAATTTTAGGAATCTTCAAAATAGGATTGGGTAATCACTCTAATAGTTAAATTATGAACGTTTGAGCAATTATTGATTAGTTTGTACAACCTTTGGCTAGTTTCAGATTGTTCGGTACCAACTTGAGGCTTTTAGAGCGATTTGTGGATCAGGAAGTGGACTTGGGAACGAGGTAAGTCTCTTGCCTAACCTTGTAAGAGGAAATTAACCCCATAGGTGTTTAATTTGTTATTTGCTACAAATTGTGGGTGCTATATATGCACGAAGTGACGAGAGTCCGTCTGTAGCTAGAATTCATGTTATATTCGGGTAGACATAGGCCTTTTGTTATGCCACTACTTGCATTATTTGGACTCAACTTGCTAGTTTAATTGCTTGTATTTAATAAATAAAACTTGGTTGAAGATTATGTTAAATTGAGACTCATTACTTAGAGAGTTGGCGGAGTATTTAATTATTGATGGAATTATATTCTTTCATGGGCTTACCTTGGAGTTGTAATATGCAATTCGAAATCCGAAGAGTTTTCCTTTTATTGTGGATCGGACCGAATGCCTCGACAATATATATATATATATATATATATATATATATATATATATATATATAAATGCGTTCATGGATCGGGCCGTATGTCCGCGACATAACTCGTGCATGTTGTCACTCGGAGTCCGTTTATACTTGATATGTCTTTTATGACTTGAGGATTTATAAATACATGTTGTGTCCTTACTAGTTGAGATTAGTATGTTATATTTGGGGATTTCTAATTGTTATTTTGGTTAAAGGATCATTTAATTATTGTCTCTTATCTTATTTATATTCTATTTCATGCCTATTAAATATCCTTGTACATTATGTATGTGGCCCCCAAGTAAGTGTCGATGCCAACCCCTCGTCAATACTTCTTCGAGGTTAGACTAGATACTTACGAGGTAAACGTGATTTACGTACTCACGCTACACTTCTGCACATGTTATGCAGGTTCTGAGGTAGTTGCATCTGCAGTTCATCCTGGCGCATATCCGCATTACCTGGAGACTTAGTGGTGAGCTGCTTTCCCATGCTCCGTTCTGCAGCACTCAGAGCCTTCTCTTGTTATGTTTTATCATTTCTGTCTATTTTGTTTCGGACAGTAGTTCTTAGAGATTTTTGTATATTCTACTAGACGCCCGTGCACTTGTGATGTCGGGTTTTGGAAATTCAAGTACACACTTATAGGTTTTGATTATTAATTCACTATTTTACTTTCCCGGTTAGTATAGGCTTTTCATTACTGAACTCACTTCCTATTGGTTCTCGTGTTAAATAAAAATTAAAGTCTTTAAGAATATTAAAATGAGAAACCAAATTGGTAGTTCACGGTTGGCTTGCCTAGCAGAGACGTTGGGCGCCATCACGGCATATAGTGAAAATTGGGTCGTGACACCAAGCAATACGGAGGCACAAATTGGCACATTAAAGCAACACAACAAATCACGTAGAATGCATGACTCACAAAGAAGTCACAATTGTTCTAACTCAAAAACTTACAACATATAACCAAATACAATCAAAATACAAGTGAGATGATTTAAGGAAAAAAATAATAACCGTTCAAATCAACAAGTCTTTCTAATGTAGAATGTACAACAAAAGCACACCGAGGTACCACACCTCATATTCACATTTGACAAATCGCAATCACAATCTTCCTTACATCATCGCATGAGCCTTGCATTTATTTTTAAAATATTTCTTTCGAAATAGCTACATATGTTTTAGCCCCCTTATCTCACCGCGTGGCTTCAGGTAATTCCCTTACTAGCAACACGTGTATTAGTCCCACCTTATCTCACTGCATGCGTATCAACTCCTATCCTTATACCACCGCATGCATATCAATATAACAGCACAATAATCAACTTGCACCGCACATGCTCCATATGACACAACCTTTCCAAATCAACAATAACAGGTTACCACAAAACATAGCCCACAGCTCAATCACAATGTATACAAGAATCTCAAAAATAACAATATAAATGAGAAACAACTCAACAAGGTAAGATATTCCAATAACCAACAATTTCAACCACAACCCTGTTAATAGCTTTCAACAACTACAACTTCAACAACTCAACAATGAAGGTATCTCCATGAAATACCAATTTCAAATCAAATGCATAACTTAGGCTCAACAAGGAAAGAGATAGCGCGAACTATCAACTACACATAAATGCATGAGAATTACTCGACAACGGAAGGAATGTTATGTAACAACAACTACAAATAAATGCTTATTGGAGAAAACTCGGCAATGGAGAATATATAATAACAACTTCAATTACAGCATGTGAGAATAACTTAGCAATAAAAGATAAAAAAAAGTATCAACAACTTCAATTAAATGCCTATAAAAGACCTAAGATTCTAAACCGGTCAAATACGACATATAAGACCGTGTACACACTCGTCACCTCGTATACACGTCTTTGACATAATTCAATTAGTACAATTAAAGCCAATCCTAAGGGGTAATTTCCCTCAAACAAAGATAGGCAAGATACTTACCTCAAATAAGCAAAATCAATCTACTAATAAGCCCTTCCCATGCAAATCCACGTCCGGACGTCTCGAATCTAGTAAAAATAACTTAATATCATAAATAAAAGCCGTAGGAAATAATTTCGGATAATAAAGATTCGATCTTTAACTAAAATAAAAAAGTCAACCACGGGTTCGCACCTCGGAACCCGACAAAACTAACAAATTCCGAACACCCATTTTGATACGAGTCCAACCGTATCGAAATCATTCAATTCTGACCTCAAATCGGCCTCCAAACCATCAATTTATGTTTTAGAAAGTTTTTACTCAAATCACCAATTTCTCCAATATAAATCATTGATCAAACATTAAAATTGAGGTTAGAATCATGAAATAAAAAAAAATACGAGTCAAAAATACTTACCCCAATTCATGTAGTAAAAGTTCCCTTCAAAATCGACCAAAATCGAGCTCCAAATCCTTGTGAAAAAAAGCAACTAAATTTCGAAACAAGAAAAAAAAAATACAGCAGCTGTCCTAGGTCGAATCTGGTCCTAGATGATCCTTGTGAGATTACATCGAAGATAGCCTTTTGAGTAACCCAATTTGTCCTTAAAATGAAGGAGATATGATGTTTTGAAGTTTTAAAATAAATCAAAAAATTTTAGGGATGTAAATGGTATTTTTGTAATTACTTACACTAGAATAAAAAACCAGCAATAAGAAAATCTTCGTTTTAGCACCCAAAACTCATTCAGAACCTCCCAAACACAAACCATATATGCATTTCAATTGTAAAACATGCTACGAACCTGCTCCCGCACTCAAATACCGAAAAGAGGTCATCTTGACCTAATATTGACCATGGTCAAAGTTCAAATACTTAACACAACCTAAGTTGCTCGGAGACAGCAAACCGTACCTGTGTCAACATGACACTGACACGGGTAAGGGTGTGGGATCTGTGTCGGATCCGATCAGACAAGATCGGGTGCGTTGACCAAAAATTTGGGGAAAATTTTGAGAATTGATTTCCCTAAGTAAATATTTGAAGAGATGGGAAATGAAATACTTTCAATTCACTGCTATCTAGTAATTTATACTAGTCCTTTTGTCTCCTTCGAAGCTTTTTGTCCTGGTCAATCTTCCTGTTCATGCTGCAGGTTTCTGAAATAAAGAGCTCCTGTGTTTTTTTAGGGCAGAAAAGCTGAAAATGGGTGGTGGAGTACTTGACTGAGGCTTTTTGGGAAGGGCTCGAATGGGTCGTGTTGTGCTGGAAAAAAACAGAGACATTGAAAAGGTTTTGTTGGGGGAAGAAGATTCAGAGAAGAAGGAAAGAAGAAGAGGCGACCGGAAAAAAACAGAGACACATATGAAGAAAAAGACCTGGAGACTAATTAGGAATTGACCACTTTGTTAATTGACATCTTTGCTACTATTCTGCCACGTTGGTTTATGAGATTGTAACGACCATGTCGGTCGTTTTGAGAGTTGTAGCTTCATTCCCGCATTTACTACTCATTTTATACCTTATAGCTGCTATGTGACTTGTCGGGGTAGTCGGTTCGAGTTAGGTGAGATTTCAGAATAAAATGAGATACTTAGTCTCGAAGTTGAAAGCTTAAGTTGAAATGATTGAACGGATGCTGATCTTTGAGTAAACGACTTTGAAATAGAGTTTTGATATTTTTGTTTGCTCCGTTAGATGATTTTGGAGTTAGGAGCGTGTCCGGATTGTGATTTGGAGGTCCATAGTGGAACTAGGCTTGAATTGGTGAAAGTTGGAATCTTTGGAAAGTTTGACCGGGGGTGGAATTTTTTATATTGGGGTCGGATTCTGATTTTGGATGTTGGAGTAGGTCCGTGGTGTCATTTGTGACTTGTGTGCACAATTGCGGTCAACCGGATGTGATTTGATAGGTTTCGGCGTCGGTTGTAGAAATTCAAAGTTTCAAAGTTCATTAGGCTTGAATCTGTGTGCGATTCGTGCTTTTGATGTTGTTTGATGTGATTTGAGAGTTCGACCAAGTTCGTATTGTGTTATAGGACCCGTTGGTATGTTTGGGGAGGTCCCGAGGGCCTCAGGTTGATTTCGGATGATTTTCGGAACAAGATTTGAAGTTGAAGAGTTGCTGAAGATTTGCAACTGCTGGTGTAAATGCATCTACAGAGTGGGCACCATATGTGCGAGCTCGCGAAAATGTGAGAGGGCCTCAGAAGCGGGCAAGGAGGAGGTGAGCAGAGGTTGCAGGTGCGAGGTCATTTTCTGCACCTCCGTGGACGTAGATGCTGCTTAGGGGTGCAAGAGCGGAATGCTCACAGGTGCGATGGAGAATTTCGCACCTGCGATTGCACAGATGCGGGGTAAGGGTTGCAAAAGCGGAGGCATGCTGGGTAAGTGAATTCCGTAAAAGTAGAGGTTTAACCGCTGAAGCGGGTCCGCAGGAGCGAATATTTGGCTGTAGATGCGAAATGCCTGGGCAGAACATATATAAGCGAGGGTTCCGAGATTTTCACCATTTCTAGCATTTTGAAATCGGAATTTGGGCGATTTTTGAGAGGGATTTCGAAGGGATGCTTGAGGTAAGTCACTCGTCGTTAAATTTCTTCAATAATTATGTTTCCCCATAGATTTTCCCACCTAGTAGTTGTGTTGTTGAGGTGTAATTTGGGGATTTGAGGCTAGGGATTTGGTGAGTTGATTAGGGGGATTTGGGTGTCGATTCAGTGTCGGATTTTGATAAATTTGGTATGGTTAGGCTTGTGGTTGAATGGGCTTTCGGGTTTTGTGATCTTTGTTGGATTTCGAGACGTGGGCTCGGGGGGCAGTCTTTGAGCCGATTTTCGATTTTGATTAAAACTTCATATTTTTCTCACGGAAGCATTGTATTGTTTGTGGCTAGATTCGACACGTTCGGGGGCCGATTTGCTAGGAAAAGGCTATTGGAGTAGGGATTTTGCTCGGATTGAGGTAAGTAACAGTTCTAGATTTAGTTCTGAGGGTACGAAACCCCGTATTACGTGTCATGTGTTTGGTTTTGAGGTGATACACATGCTAGGTGACGGGCGTGTGAGTGTGCACCGTAGGAATTGCGACTTGGTCAAATTTTGTAGAACTGTGTAGTTTTATAAATTTTTGTTACATGTACATTCTCCATGTATTAGAGAAATTGAACCACAAATCATGTTTAGACTACTTGTTGGCATTCTAGGGAGCTACCAAGGTCGTATACATGTTGAATTATCTGCTAAATTGTTGTTTGTACTCAGTCAGAGTATATTTGTATAATACATCTCAGTCTCTATTGCTCATTTTTTAGATGCATCATGTCATTATTGTCTGGGCTGCTTACTATGACTTCTGAGAGCCCGAGAGATTGGAGAGATTGATGACTGAGTGAGGCCGAGGGCCTGTTTGTGAGATATTATATTATAGCACGTGAGTTGTCCGTGTTGATCCAGATATTATGCTATAGCACATGAGTTGTCCGTGGGGTTCCAGATATTATATTATGGCACGTGAGTTTTCCGTGCAGCACATGATTTGTCCGCGCGGATTATAGCGTTTGGGCTGAAGGAGTTCCTCCGGAGTCTGCACACACTCCACAGTGAGCGCAGGTACCTGCTGAGTGACTGTGGCCATGAGAGGATGCATTTGAATTCATACTTGTTGCACTTAGCATCCATGTATCACTGTCTTGATAATTTCTGAATGATATTATACTCTGTTTCGGTTGAACTTGACATGAATTTACTATTTTGGCCTTAATTGTTGAACTTGAAAGCATGCCTACCTTCCATGTTAAAATCACTATAACTGAACTATAATTGTAAAGCTCGTTACAGCTTTCAGTTTCTTATTTAGTATTGTTACTTGCTGAGTTAGTTGTACTCATACTACATCCTGCACTTCGTGTGCAGATCCAGGTGTTCCCAGATATAGTGGGTGTTGATTTCCGTGCCCAGTTGATCTTCTGGAGATTTCGAGGTAGCTGCCGGTGGTTCTCAGACCTTGTTTCTCCTTCCCTATCTTTTCAGTTATTGTATTTGATTTCAAATTTTCATAGACAGTATTTTATGGAGTTGTGATGTATAGATGCTTATGTACTCAGTGACACCCTAATTTATGGAATTTCTATCCTGTTTATGAGAAGTTATATCATTTAAACTATTTTAAATCTGTAATCTATTAAGTGTTGGAGTTATTTCATAAATGTCGGCTTGCTTGGAACCATGATAGGCGCCATTACGACAGGTTAGGATTTTGGGTCGTGACAATTGGTATCAGAGCCTAGGTTACATAGGTCTCACGAGTCATGAGCAGGTTTAGTAGAGTCTTGCGAATCGGTATGAAGACATCTGTAGTATCTTCGAGAGGCTGCCAAACCCTTAGAAAATTTCACATTTTTGTGTTCTTTTCATGCGGATTTGTTGTTTCTAGTGACTAAACTTCTATATTCTATTCTCTCACAGATGGTGAGGACACGTGCTACCGGACAGGATGAAAAGCCACCAGTAACACCAGCTAGGGCCATGAGAGCCCGATGCCGTAGTAGGGGTAGAGGTGTAGATCGTACGGCAGCTAGAGCAGCACCTGCAGATCCACCAGTTGCTCCAGCTCAGGAGTAGGTTCTAGATGTAGTTGAACCAGTGGGGCCAGCTTAGGCACCAAATGTGCCCATTGTGATTGCAGGCCTCCAGGAGACTTTGGCCCAGGTATTAACGGTTTGCACAGGCCTTGCTCAGGTGGTGTCGGCTCAAGCCACGCCAACCACTTCTCAAGCCAGGGGAGGTACTCATACCCTCGCTGCCCGTACTCCAGAGCAGGCGATGCAGGGACTTCAGAAACCGGAGGCACCACTAGCCCAACCGGTTGCAGCTGCTCAAGTTCCGGTGGTCCCAATTATGACTGATGATGAGTAAAGGAGACTTGAGAGATTTGAGAGGCTTCGCCCTCCATCATTTAGCGGAGCTGAGTCGGAAGATGCTTAGGGCTTCTTGGACAAGTGCCAGCGGATGCTTCGTACAGCAGGTATTTTGGAGACCACTTGGGTCTCATTCACAACTTTCTAGTTTTCAGGGGCTGCCTTCAGATGGTGGGAGGCTTGTGAGAGGCGCAGGTCGGTGAGTGCAGCACCACTTACATGGGAGGAGTTCTCCGTTCTCTTCTTGGAGAAGTTCGTACCACAGTCTCGCAGGGAGGAGCTGCGCAGACAGTTTAAGTAGCTTCGGCAGGATGACATGTCTGTTACCTCTACGAGATGAGGTTTTCTGAGTTAGCTTGTCACGCACTTTGGATGGATCCCACTGACCGGGTGAGGATCATGAGGTTCATTGATGGCCTCACTTATCAGCTGCGGTTGCTTATAACTAGAGAGAGGGTAACTAGTGCCACTTTTGACGAGGTGGTTGACATTGCTCGGCAGATAGAGGTGGTCCGTAGCCAGGAGCGTGGTGAAAGGGAGGCCAAGAGGCCTCGAGGTTCGGGCGGTTTCGGTGGTGTACCTTTTGGGGGGCAGTCCTACCACAACAGGGATTGTCCTTATAGGCCCGCTCAGACGACTCGTCCAGCTCATCGTGGCGCATCAACTAGCCACAGTTCTTACAGTGCTCATTTAGGGCAGTCTTCATTCAATGCACTATCAGCGTAGATTTCTCACCATGCCTCGTCCGCTCAGGCTTCTGCAGGTAGTTCCTCGGGTTATCCAGAGCAGCAATTCCTTCACAAGACGGGTTGTTTCGAGTGCGGACACTTTGGTCATATCAAGAGAGATTGCCCTAGGTTGTTGAGTGGGGCTCCACAACAGAGTTATCGGCCAAAGGCACCTGCACCAGCAGTTACACCACCCACCCAGCCAGCTCAGGGTGGGACCCAGGCAGCTAGAGGTCGCTCTAGAGGGGGAGGCCAATCGGGGGGCGGGGAGGCTGATCAGGGGGCGGTTAGGCCTGATTCTATGCTGTCCCTGCTAGACCAAATGTTGTTGCCTCCGATGCAGTGATCACAGGTTCTGTATGCCATAGGGATGCCTATGCATTATTTGACCCTGGTTCCACTTATTCATATGTATCATCGTATTTTGCTCATTATTTGGATATGCCCCATGAATCCTTAGTTTCATCTATTTGTGTATCTACACCAGTGCGCGATACTATTATTGTAGACCATGTATATCGGTCGTGTGCAGTTACTATTGCGGGATTGGAGACTAGAGCTGATCTCATATTGCTTAGTATGGTGGACTTCGATGTGATCTTGGTATGGATTGGTTGTCTCCATATCATGTTGTTCTGGACTGTCACGCCAACATCGTGACTTTGGCGATGTCGGGGTTGCAAGGATCGAGTGGAGACGTTCTCTAGACTATGTTTATAGTAGAGTGATTTCATATTTTAAGGCCCATCGGATGGTTAGGAAGGGTTGTTTATCTTATTTGGCCTTTGTGAGGGATGGTGGAGCTGATACTCCTGCTATTGATTCTATCCTGGTGGTGCAAGAGTTTCCAGATGTGTTTCTTGCAGATCTGTCGAGCATGCCGCCCGACAGGGATATTGATTTTGGTATTGACTTGGCGCCAGGCACTTAGCCTATTTCTATGCCACCGTATCGTATGGCACCGGCTGAGTTGAAGGAATTGAAGGAGAAACTTCAAGAAATCCTTGATAAAGGGTTTATTAGACCCAGTGTGTAGCCTTGGGATGCTCCTGTCTTGTTTGTAAAGAAGAAGGATGGTTCTATGCGAATGTGTATTGACTATCGCCAGTTGGAAAAGGTAACAGTGAACAACAGGTACCCATTGCCACGTATTGATGACCTATTTGATCCGCTTCAGGGTGCCAAGGTGTTTTTTAAGATTGACTTCCGTTCAAGCTATCATCAGTTGAAGATTCGAGGAGCCAGATATCCCGAAGACTGCTTTCAGGACTCGGTATGGTCATTACGAGTTCCTTGTGATGTCTTTTGGGCTGACCAACGTCCCGGCAACATCTATGCACTTGATGAACAGTGTATTTTAGCCCTATCTTGACTCCTTCGTCGTTGTGTTTATTGACGACATTCTGGTGTACTCCCAAGCCGGAAGGATCATGATCAGCACCTGAGGGCTGTGCTCTAGAGCTTGAGAGAAGAGAAGTTGTATGCAAAATTTTCGAAGTGGGATTTCTGGCTAGATTCAGTGGCATTTTTGGATCATGTGGTATCCAGTGAACGAATCAAGGTAGATCCAAAGAATATTGGAGCAGTGCAGAGTTGGCCTAGACCATCCTCAGCAACGGAGATCCGGAGTTTTCTTGGCTTGGCGGGGTATTACCGTCGATTTGTAGAAGGTTTCTCGTCTGTTGCAGAACCTATGACCAGTTTGACCCAGAAGGGTGCTACTTTCAGGTGGAATAAGGATTGTGAGGAAAGCTTTCAAAAGCTCAAGACTGCTTTGACTACAGCCCCTGTATTGGTGTTGCCTACTGGTTCAGAGTCCTATACCGTATATTATGATGCGTCGCGCATTGGTCTTGGTGTAGTGTTAATGCAGGACGGTAGGGTGATTGCCTACGCGTCTAGACAGCTGAAGGTGAATGAGAAGAACTATCCTGTCCACGATCTCGAGTTAACAGCTATTGTTCATGCCTTAAAGATCTGGCGGCACTATTTGTATGGTGTTCCTTGTGAGGCTTTCACCGATCACCGGAGTCTACAACACCTATTTAAACAGAAGGATCTTAACTTGCGGCAGCAGAGATGGTTGGAGTTGCTTAAGGATTATGACATCACCATTCTCTATTATCCCGGGAAGGCCAATGTGGTGGCCGATGCCTTGAGTCGCAAGGCGGAGAGTTTGGGCAGTTTAGCATATCTACCAGTAGAAGAAAGGCCTTTAGCCCTAGATGTTCAGGCCTTGGCCAACCAGTTCGTCAGATTGGATTATTCCGAGCCAAGCAGAGTGTTGGCGTGCGTGGTTTCTTAATCTTCTCTCTATGATCGTATCAGGGAGCGTCAGTATGATGACCCCCATCTTCTAGTCCTTAAGGACACGGTTCAGTACAATGATGCCAAGGAGGTCACTATTGGAGATAATGGTGTATTATGGATGCAACGCAGGCTATGAGTTGATTCACTAGGAGGCTCATAGTTCGCGGTACTCAATTCATCCAGGTGCCGCGAAGATGTATCAGGATTTGAGGCAGCACTTATTGGTGAAGGCGGATGAAGAAGGATATAGTGGGTTTGTAGCTTGGTGCCTCAACTGTCAGCAGGTGAAGTATGAGCATCAGAGACCGGGCGGATCGCTTCCGAGGTTAGAGATTCCAGAGTGAAAATGGGAGCGGATCACTATGGATTTTGTAGTTGGGCCCCCACGGACTTGGAGGAAGTTTGATGCTATTTGGGTGATTGTGGATCGACTGACCAAGTCTGGGCACTTCATTCCAGTTGGGACTACTTATTCTTCGAGCAATTGGCTGAGATTTACATCTGAGAGACCGTTCGCCTTCACGGAGTGCCCGTGTCCATCATTTTAGATCGGGGCACGTAGTTTACATTGCAGTTTTGGAGAGCCGTACAGCGAGAGTTGGGCACCCAGGTGGAGGTTGAGCACAACATTTCACCCTCAGATGAATGGGCAATCCGAGCGCACTATTCAGATATTGGAGGATATGCTACACGCTTGTGTCATTGATTTTGGGGGTTCTAGGGATCAGTTTCTACCACTCGCGGAGTTTGCCTACAACAACAGCTACCAGTCAAGCATTCAGATGGCTCTGTATGAGGCTTTGTATGGGAGACGGTGTAGGTCTCCGGTGGGTTGGTTTGAGCCTGGGGAGACTAGGCTATTGGGTACTGACTTGGTCCAGGATGCTTTGGACAAGGTTAAGATGATTCAGGAGCGGCTTCGCACGGCGCAGTCTAGACAGAATAGTTATGCCGACAGGAAGGTCCATGATGTTGCTTACATGGTTGGGGAGAAGGTACGGCTCAAGGTTTCACCCATGAAGGGTATTATGAGGTTTGGGAAGAAGGGCAAGTTGAGCCCTCGGTATATTGGACCATTTGTGTTACTTCAAAGGATTGGGGAGGTGGCATACAAGCTTGCCTTGCCAGATAATTTGTCGAGTGTGCATCCAGTATTTCATGTTTCTATGCTCCAAAAGTATGTCGACGATCCGTCTCATGTTTTGGATTTCATCACAATTCAGTTGGATGGTGATCTGACTTATGATGTGGAGCCGGTGGCCATTTTGTATCGGCAGGTTCGAATGTTGAGGTCAAAGGACGTAGCTTCAATAAAGGTGTAGTGGAGAGGTTAGCCTGCTGAGGAGGCCACTTGGGAGACCGAGCGGGAGATGTGGAGCAGGTATCCACAACTATTTGAGACTCCAGGTATGTTTCTACACCCGTTCGAGGACAAACATTTGTTTAAGAGGGGGAGGATGTAATGACCCAGCCGGTCATTTTGAGAGTTGTAGCCCCGTTCCCCCATTTACTGCTCATTTATACCTTATAGCTGCTATGTGACTTGTTGGGCTAGTCGGTTCGGGTCAGGTGAGATTTCAGAATGAAATGAGACATTTAGTCTCGAGGTTGAAAGCTTAAGTTGAAATGATTGATCGGATGTTGGTCTTTGAGTAAACGACTCCGGAACAGAGTTTTGATATTTCCGTTAGGTGATTTTGGAGTTTGGAGCGTGTCCAGATTCTGATTTGAAGGTCTGTAGTGGAATTAGGCTTGAATTGCGAAAGTTGGAATCTTTAGAAAGTTTGACCGGGAGTGGACTTTTTGGGTCGGATTCCAATTCCGGAAGTTGGAGTAGGTCCATGGTGTCATTTGTGACTTGTGTGCGAAATTTGGGGTCAATCGGATGTGATTTGATAGGTTTCGTCGTCGACTGTAGAAATTGGAAGTTTCAAAGTTCTTTAGGCTTGAATCTGTATGTGATTCGTGTTTTTGATGTTGGTTGAAGTGATTTGAGAGTTCGACTAAGTTCGTATTGTGTTATAGGACCCATTAGTAAGTTTGATTGAGATCCCGGGGGCCTCGAGTTGATTTCAGATGATTTTTGGAACAAGGTTTTAAGTTGAAGAGTTGCTGAAGATTTGTAACTACTGGTGTAAACGCATCTGCGGAGTGGGACCCACAGGTGCGAGCTCGCAGAAGCGGGCAAGGAGGAGGTGAGAAGAGGTCGCAGTTGCGAGGCCATTTTTCGCACCTGCCTGGACACAGATGCGGTGTTAGGGGCACAGGAGCAGAATGCTCGCAGGTGCGATGGTGAATTCTGCACCTGCGATTGTGCAGATGCAGGACAAGGGTCGCAGAAGCGGAGGCATGCTGGGTAAGTGAATTTTGCAGAAGCGGAGGTTTAACCGTAGAAGCGGGTCCGCAGGTGCGGATATTTGGCCGCAGATGCAGAATGCCTGGGCAGAACATATATAAGTGAGGGTTCCGAGATTTTCACCATTTCTAACATCTTGAACTCCGAATTTTTGCGATTTTAGAGAGGGATTTCGAAGGAATTCTTGAGGTAAGTCACTTGTGGTTAAATTTCATCAATAATTATGTTTCCCCATTGATTTTCCACCTAGTAGGTGTGTTTTTTAGGTGTAATTTCATGATTTGAGGCTAGGGAGTTGGAGAGTTGATTTGGAGGATTTAGGTGTCGATTCGGTATCGGATTTTGATAAAGTTGGTATGGTTAGACTCGTGGTTGATTGAGTTTTCGGGTTTTGTGATCTTTGTTGGATTCCAAGACATGGGCCTGGGGGGTCGGCTTTGAGCTGATTTCGGATTTTGATTAAAACTTCGTATTTTTCTTATGGAATTGACTCCTTAGCCTGTGTTGATTGCATTGTATTGTTTGTGGATAGATTCGAGATGTTCGGAGGCTGATTTGCAAGGCAAAGGCGTATTGGAGTAATGATTTCACTCGGATTGAGGTAAGTAACAATTCTAAATTTGATTCTGAGGGTACGAAATCTCGTATTACGTGTCTTGTGTTTGGTTTTGAGGTGATGCACATGCTAGGTGACGGGCGTTTGGACGTGCACCGTATGAATTGCGACTTGGTCAAATTCCGTAGAACTGTGTAGTTGTACCAAGCGCTCAGCCTTGAAGCAAATTATCCAGCACAATCCAGCGCTTGACAAGGCATGCCGCAAAACTGATCTAATCACCGGATCAGGATGTTCCTGCAGCACGACCAGACGACGAAAACAATTCAGGAGGTTCAAATGGCCAAGAATTCCAGATGGAAGATCAAGATCCAAAAGACGCACAAAGTATTTCAGACGCAGAAGGCCAGGAAATTTTCACAAGAAAGACAGATGCTTTATTTGCCATAAGATTGGACATTTCGCAAAAAACTGTCCTCAGTCAAGAAGATCTGTCAAACTCCTTGAAGAGATTGAAGATTACATTGGCATACATCTTGCAAAAGAGGAGGACCTTGAATCCATCTTCTCTATGGATGATGAACCCAATGAAGAAACTATATTCTCTCTCGATATCTATGAAGATCAAGGCAATGATCAGTACCAAATTTCAAAACCAGTGATCGAGGCTCGAGAAGAGATCAATGCCCTCACAGTTGTTCCTCAAGTAGAACTCAAGGTCTATACATCCAAATGGGATAAACCAGCTCGAGTTATTGCTTTCATTGACACC
>MCJB01052336.1:47917-65949 GCA_002018475.1 Nicotiana obtusifolia | reverse complement strand
AAGGTAAGTGGCGGTTTCAAGGGCATGGTGCCAAAAAGTGTTAGGAAGGGATGCATGAGCTAGTAAGGTACGCACCATGTTGTTGATGGTGCGGATTTTTCGCTCAGCTTTCCCGTTTTGGGAAGAGGTGTGAGGACAAGAGAGGTGGAAAACCATTCCATTAGCATTAAAAAATTTTTGGAAAGAGGCATTAACGTACTCTTTGCCGTTATCACATTGGAAGGTTTTAATAGTTCGTTCAAATTGGGTTTTTATGTGTTTTGCAAAGGTGGAGAAAATTGAGAAAACTTGAGATTTCTTTGAGATGGGAAACGTCCATAAGAAATTGGTAAAATCATCCAAAAACAAAATGTAGTATCTATGACCCCCTGAGCTGACAATGGGAGATGTCCATAAATCGCTATGGATGATATCAAACGGTTGTGAAGTACAAGATGTAGAAGCATAAAAAGGTAATCGAACACTTTTGCCAAAAATGTCAGATTGACAAGTATTATTCATAGATTTATTAAAGTCAATAGAACACGAGTTTTTCAAAGAATGCAAAGGAAATTGTCCTGGATGTCCAAGACGTTGGTGCCAAAGTTGAGAAGAAATAGTAGCAAAGGCCGAAGGTTGTGAGGAGCCGGGCCCGAGCACAAGTGGGTACAAATCACCTCTGCTGTTGCACCGTAGGATAGGAGTCCGGGTCTTGTAATCCTTTACAAGAAAACCAAACGGGTCAAATTCAACGGAAACAGAATTGTCAGTGGTAAATCTACGAACCGAAATTAGATTTTTAAGTAATTTAGGTGCGTATAGGACGTTTTTAAGGACAAAGGGTGGGAAAGGTTTGGGAAGGTATTTTGTGCCTTGTCCAAGGACCGGTATAGTGTCACCATTACCAACGACAATATTTTGTGAAATGCAATTATTAAAAGAATGAAAGTCACCTTGCTCGTTTGTCATGGTGGTAGTTGCCCCGGTGTCCATGTAAAAAGTGGGATCCGGCTGTTGTAGAGACATTGTGTAGAGAGCTTGCTCTATATCAGTTGCAGTATAAGCAGCCTGATGTGCCTTATTTGGTCTGGGTCCAAGAAGCCCCTGTGTGCTGTTCTGGGACTGATTTGACCGGGCTGATGTAGTTGGGTATGGGCACGGTGGGCTGGGCCAACTGAACTGTTGGGCCTGTTGAGCTTGAGGGGCTGCTGGCCATTGTGCATACTGATATGGGGGCTGCGAAAAATGACCCTGATTATTGTAGTAGGAGAACCGTCCACGACCAGAAACATTTCGTCTACGGCCGCGACCTCTGGAGCGGCCACGGCCCTGGCTGCGTTCAGAAGAAAAGTCAGTCTGGGTGTCGTGTTGGGGCTGCTGTCGTGATGTACCTGTTGCGAGGGTTGTCCCGACTGTTTTCGAGGCGTGGAGCGCCTGTTCCGCCTTCCGGCTTTCAACTTCAACCAATTTTGAACGGGCAGTATAGAAAGATGGGAGGGGCTCCTGTTGTTGAAGGATTGTGGCTATACCCTCATACTGCTCGTTCAACCCAGCGATTAGTTGCAACACCAACCTGTCATTTTCTACCGGTGCATTAACGTTAGCAAGCTGATCTGCCAACATCTTTAATTCCTGACAATAAGCAGAAACGTTGGGAAATCCATCCAAGCGGGTATTAGAAAACTTGTGAAGAAGATGAATGGCACGTGAGCTTTTGTTGTCTTGAAAGATGTTTCCTATAGCAATCCAAGCATCGTATGCGGTTGAATTAGGTTTGAGAATGGTGTGTAGAAGGTCGTTAGAGATTGTGCCATATATCCATTGCAAGACAATGGCATCTAGGCGATCCCATTCGTCAGAGGTGGAAGTGGGTCTGGGGGAGAGGTGTTCATGAACCAAGAAGGCTTTGCAGTGAATTTTAAACAATTCAGACCATGAAGCATACTGGCCTGATTCCATCTCCAGGGTTACTGGAATGAAATTTTTGATATTAGATACTGTTGTAGCAGGGTGGAGTTGGTTTTTGGAAGCCATGTCTTAGTGGTGAATAGGGGAAACGGTGAGAGAGAGTAGAGCCAGACGATGGTGGTGGCCTTGTGAATTTTCCGGCCAGTGTCGCCTATTCCGTTTGCTGGGTTAGTGGAACGAGATTGCTGTTTGAATAACAAAAGAAGAAGAAGAAGAAGAAGAAGAAGAAGAATCAACGAAGGGGCCAGTACAGTGGATAATATTTTAAGGTCAAGTAACGGGGCAGAAATGGTAGGGAGGGAATCGGAGATGAAGGGGAGGGGAAGGAGCAGTGCTGACAGTAGAAGAGGGGAAGGAGGACCTGTTGCTCTGATACCATAAAAAGTATAATAGGATTGATGCCCTCTTCTCATTCATTGATTGGTATAAATAATTACAAAGATAATCTAAATATGGATAAATATAATTGAATGCCTAATTATCAGCTACCCAAATATATGCCTAAATATATGCTGCCTAATTATCAGCTACCCAAATATATGCCTAAATATATGCTGCTATTACTAAGTTGTGAAAAATAATTCTGATTCGTAAAGAGATTAACTAGGTATTGGTACTCCACTTATGTCGCTAGCATAGTTTCTAGAGTCGGTTAGTAATAGTTTTAACGCAATTGAAGAGTGGTTTAAAAGGGTTAGTATGTATCTCGCATTTCAAAATCGACTGAAAAAAAAACGATTTGTCATGATTTGAATCCTTTTTTCTCGGATAATGCATGTGATGATCAATCCACAACATTTGTGCAATTTGATGGCTACATTCTATTGCATATCACATAGTCCACTATAAAAGAAATTGTACGCAAATTGGTTTACATATGCATTTTTCATATTGGGAGTGTAACCAGGTAGAAATTGTACAACTAAAATTATTGATTTTTCTTAAGTATTTAGCACATTGAAATGCACAAAATGCGTAGTGCTGAAAATCCTTTGTTCAATCAGATAGCTATTACTATTTAACCTAGCATCTTTTAAGAAGTTAACAATAATTATATGTTGTTTGATCATTAAAAGGTTGGCCTTAATTAAAAGTAATATGTTAAAGTTTAAGTTCAATAGACCTAAGACACCTCATATAGTATTAACTTATACGTGTACCTAACATAATATAAAGTTTTCACAAACGTTAGAATATCTCACATTAGTCGACTAAATGAGTTGTTATTTCTTTATATAACCCTGTTCGTGGGATCTTTTATCCTTTCCTTCTTCTTAGGACAGTAAGAATGGAATTGCCTGAATGATATCAGTCAGAGCGCATTCCCTCACATAAACTATCTTAGCTCAAATGTCAAAGGAAGGAAACATATCTGCAAAGGCAAATCCGCGAGTATGCAAAACTATTACAGTTCGCAAAGCTTGACAGTTATGTCTTTACCAAGACTCAAGTTTTTAAGTGCTAGAATCCTGTGATGTTTAAGCTTCTTTAATTTGCAATAGAAATTTCTTTACTGTTGTAAGGAGCAGTATTGAGACATTTGTTCTTGCAAAGGAAAGATAGAAGTAAGCAATCAATCTCAAAAAAGAAAAAGAAAAACACTTGCTCCAGACCAAATCCTCGTGTAAAATCATGAAGAATTAAATTCTTGAAAAATAGGTGCCAAATTCTGCATAGAGGATGCGAGACTTACACAAGTCCACCTCTCGTTAAGAAAAATCGGAAAATAAAATGGAGTGGACTATATATACATCAATAAAAGTTGCTCAGGCATTTGAAGATGCTGTCAAAGCAAATAAAAGTAGCCGAGGGCTACAGGGAGGACGCCTTGAACGTCATACAGAAGAAATGGGCTGATCTTGATAGCCAAACTGTCGATTGTTTCTAATACATTGAATAATAGAACACCTACAGTTACATTCTAGCAAGCGTCACGTACCAGAAACCTATATAGCACCAGCTCATCCATTCAGAATAAGAAGTCAAGCAAACAATGCTGCTGGCTCCTTGGACGATCTACTAATCCCATTATCATATCGTTTGAAAGTTGTATCCTGAGGGGAAATGCAGGTAATACGGTAAATTATGGAGCACCATTATCATGCTCACCATCAATCATCTAATTGCAGTTTATCGGCTAAGACTTAGTGACAAATATCAAACCAACAATATATTCGTCAATTAATGTATTTTATTTGCTCATCCTGCCCAATAAAGGAGAAGAAGGGAACAAGAAGGGTAGAGGAAGCGTGTTTTATCATGTTGTGTTTGAGAATGATTCATATATACAAATACATAGGGACCATGTGATAGACTGAGTTTCGTTATTCCATATCTAGAGAAGTGCTTTTTTTGTGAGTCTGTTGTTTCCCCAAGATTAAAATGCTATATATGAGAAGGAATTTACCTCACTGTCCTCCCAAATTGCCCCAACACACTTGGAAAAGCTAATGCTAGCACTTCTCAGCAAGCAGCGCGCAGTGTTGCTTGTTGTACTAAGCTCTACATTTTCATTACTAGAGTCGGCTTTGTTGACTTCGTGTGACTTTGAGGGGCTTGGAAGGCATCTATGAGCAATAGTTGCTTCAACATGTCTTTCAAATTCACCATCGTGATCAGTTTCCTCGTCTATTGAAACATAGACCCGCTCTCTATAGAAAAAATTTAATGAGCACTATTTGAGTAAGCAAAACACTGTTAGCTCTTAAGTATGAAATCCTTATTATCGGAATCAACTAACCTAGGCAAGGAGGCATATCGCCTTGGATGGAGAACATTTTTTCCACCTTTGCCATAGTGTCCCTCAAGTAGGTCAAATTGTTCCTTAAAGCAATCGACTCCACTATATATATGCAGATCAAACTTCATGTTAGCATAACATTTAAAGAAATAGCTAAATGCATGCAACAGAAACAGGGAGGATTTCACAAGTAAGGATCATGAGAATCTCTCTTCAGCAAAATGGAGAAAGCAAAGCAAAAGCTACTATCATTCTGATTCTGAAGGTTGAGTCACTTAACTTTCCTTACACTTACTTAAGCATTACCAAAATTGGACCAAGTAAAAGGGAAGTATAATACAAGACTCAAGGTATAATTAGCCTACTTCTGTTCTTGTTAAGGGTTGAAAAAAATTGGATCATGATATTGATCCAGACAGAAGAAAATTGCTTAGGGATGTCCGCCTGAATGAAACACAATCCTCTCTCATTCACAAGTGAAAAGCAAGATATTTCATTAACAAAATTGATTGATCTTGACTAAGACCAGCCGTACCTGAACTTATCCAAACTAGCAATTCTCTGGTCAACATAAGCAGGTTCAATGGCGAAGCTCTTTGGGGAAAAAAAACTAGATACTATCTCCTCCCATACAGGAATGTGATGATTGAGCCAAAATGAGTACTAGTTATAGTATAGTTACCAAAGCCATCCATAGTCTTGCCATAACTTTACTGTTCCATACTAACAAGTAGAAGCCATAACTACTTCAATGACTATTATTTTCAGATGATAAGCTAGGACATAGTTATACAACTTAATGCAGATTCTACTTGATAATGATCATAGTAAAACATGGTAACTGAATCTGCAAACTCCTTATAGAAGATGGTTATGTGTCAATAAGAGGGATAGAATTTGGAATTATTCTCGAAGCTCATATGGCACGGATATCACACAGAACCGGGTGCAGTGTTAAAACAGGAAGACTGCTTCAAGCATGAGCCCTGGCCATAGTTGTAACCACAAGCAATCCACTGGTTTTATAGGGAAAATAATCACTTTTCAACACAATTTCTGTAAGCTAATAGCTCATGACAGTCCACTGTTTATTTCTGTGCAACAGCAATGTTGTTTAGTTGAATAGCACCATGATAAAGATCTAATTAATTAATTTATCAGATATGCCTGGAAATTAGGTTCAATGCGCCATAAGTATTTGTATATCACAGTTAGTCAACAAAATGAAAGGTCAAAACATGAACTGAATCATATTCAGTATCTATAAATTGATATGCTTGTGACCCTCTTCACTGGCAGATTTCTCCTTTCTTATCACCATGAAGGTCTCAGTGGCAGATATAACCGCATATATTATGCATCAAACATCAAGTATGTCATCATAATCCAAGATAAAAGCAAGTGGAGATACCAGAATGAAACACCAAATACCATTGAAGTAGTTGTGTCTTCTACCCGCCAATACATCTCTTATCACTCCATTATGAGATTCAATTAGATGCTAATTTCAATTGCATTACATGGATGAAAATGTTTATTTTTAATGCATGATAACTAAGATATATGTGCTAAAACAAAGGAATTAGTATGTTCTTAGCAGGTGAACAAAAAGCAGACATGGATAAATTTCACAAGATCATACGATTGAGTTAAATCGTTAGAAAGAACTAGTTCTCGGTCATAGCCACCAACGACTATGGACAAATAAGGAGAAGTGTTGGCAGTACCTTGGATACAAAAAGCTGGTATTGTCAGTGCCATGAAGATACTCCTGCAGCATCTGAGGGTGGTACTCCAAAATCTGTGACGGGCAAAATCAATGTTGTAGTACGATGGAGGAGGAGGCACAAAGAAGGTCAAGAAAAGACAAGATGGGTTGCCAACTCATACCTCCCTGTAGATGAGCTCCCTAATATCCTCTTTAGCCAGTTTTCTTCTTTCAAAGTCGAATTCAAATTTTGAAATAGGCCGAGCAGATGGTTCGTGCTCCTTGTTTGCTAAACCGCGGAAATATGGATGTGCTAGAGCCTAGAGGGGATTAACATAGGACAACATGAGAGAAATAAAAAATTGCATCATAAGCTCCAATGAGTGTCCAACAATCTACTAAGTCCTACCTCTTCAGCAGAAGGGCGATCTTTGGGATCAAATGCAATCAAACGCTCAAGTAATCTTAGAGCTAGTGGGTCTATATCTGGGAATTTTTGAGAGAGAGGAATAGGGAATTTATTCTTCATGCTGCTTAAATATCTCCTTGCTTTGTCATTTTTAATCTGCATATACCGGGAAAAGGGATCAGATCATTTGGTATTCATTATAGATCACTAGTTTATTAACTTTTGACTGAGGAAAGGAAGGACAAACCCTTGAAATGGCTTCAGGGGATGGTGAACCAAGCAAATCGGTAATCAGATCCAATTGGTGGACCACATTCTTCCCAGGAAATAATGGTTTTTTTGTAAGCATTTCTGCAAATATACATCCTATACTCCAGATATCAACTGCTGGGGTGTACTGCAATAAGTAGTTTGTTTTAGAATTGATACCAAATTATGAGAGATCACAGTATAATAAAGTAAGTATAAGTGAGCAATGACCTACACAAATTTTTTTCCACCAAAGTAAAATTTAATATTGCAGCACTGCAACTTAATAGTGAGAAGGATGCAGAAAGAATGAAAAGAACCTTTTTATATTCACTCGTTTCATTTGGAAAGAGATTTGCTTTTATTATATAGATAGTTGGACAAATTTGATAGATGACTTTTGCTAAGCGACTCATTCATTTGGTACATTTTTCCACGCCAACTTGGTACTCTAATGAAATATTTATGGATTATTTAAGAAAACCATTGGGTAAATGTGATATAAGCATAGGCTCATCTTCAGGGTAGAACTCCTCACTTGCAGGATTTCAGTCATCACCTACCGAGAATCAATTTATCATATGATTACACCACTCAGAGATGAAGATTGCAAAGAACCGAATTCAGATAAGGAAAGAGCACACAAAAAATAAGAGTTTCTGTTCGTAAAATTTGTGAAAAATGTCAACCAAGGCCCCAAAAGTGCTCCTGTTCAGCTCCTTTTCCCTCCTAATAACAAGATAAGAGTGAACAAGAAAACTTGAAGAAATTAAAGTGCCACCGCTGAATCACATAATACAATATTGACCCGGTCAAACTCCGCCTGCTAAGTAAAAAGTTTCACCACATGAAGACAGATATCAACTATTAACATGAAGAAGTCATTTGAGAAGTGTATTGGTTAAGAAACAAACTATATAAGCATTTAAGTTACATAAAAAAAGTCATACTTACTTTTGAGTAAAAAGAACCACAAAGTTCTGGAGCGCGGTACCAACGAGTTGCCACATAGTCCTGTAAAGAGCAAAGGAGTTAAGAATTTTCCTTGGAATAAAAGCAAAAATCGTGTTGTGATATATATATATATATATATAGAGAGAGAGAGAGAGACTACGAAAATTTGTGAAGAGAAAAGAGAAGTATGAGGTTCTTTAAAGCATAACAGAATCAGGGTCTTGTCATCACAGGTGTAATAACTTAATAATTTAATGACACCATTGAGACCTTTTGAATCCGCTATTATGGTTAACATAGATCGAGAAACTTTAAAGTAGAGAAATGCTTCATACCGTCCAGAAAATAGCTGATGGGGTATCTCCAAATGATGCCCGAGCAAGCCCAAAATCACAAATTTTCAGCTTGCAATCTGCATTTGCTAGAATATTCTTTGGCTTTAAATCTCGATGAAACACGTTTGCTGTTGAATCAATAAACGAGGAAAAAGGTCATAAAAGATGTAAAAGAGAAATCTAACTAAAATACTAGAATGTGTTCAATGAGGAACCGCCACCTGTGTGCATAAATTTTAGACCTCGAAGAAGCTGATACAAAAAGAATTGATAATGTTCAGGAGTGAGACTGTCATTGGCCTTAATTACATGCTGAAGGTCACACTCCATCAACTCGAAAACAACATATATATCCTTGAATTCTCTCGGACATGGAGGTAACAGAATGTGCTTTATTTGTACAATATCTGGGTGCCGAAGCAACCGGAGGAGCTTTATTTCTCTAAGGATGCGGGTGGCTTCAGAGACATGCTCAAGAACATTATCGATCTTCTTTATCGCTACCTTCTCTCCTGTATGAGTATCA
Source organism: Nicotiana obtusifolia (assembly GCA_002018475.1). NCBI lineage: Eukaryota > Viridiplantae > Streptophyta > Magnoliopsida > Solanales > Solanaceae > Nicotiana > Nicotiana obtusifolia. The sequence goes on along the minus strand of MCJB01052336.1, from coordinate 57,081 downwards.
ACTGCTGCTGCAACAACACCATAGCTCCCCTTGCCAACAACCTCTTGGATTTCATATTGATGTGCTTCACCATATTCAGTGAAGAATTCCCTGAAAGGCATTGCCTGAGAAATTAAAAGACACTATCAGAACTGTTGTTTTTAAACGTACAGGCAAAATCTAAGAAAGACGCGTACAATTTTATACATAAATAAAGAGTTAAAATGTTTTCTCTTCCCATCATCACCACAAAATTTGAAAAAGTATCAAGAATCTCCACTAAACATTATCTTCCAATATTACTGATTTTGTGGAAGGTGTTCAAGAAATTGGGGAATAATCCTCTTTAAGTGTCAGAAAAAGGATAGGAAGAGGATTTGACAATCATCTACGATACCGAATCAGATGCAAACCTGATGGACCACTCTAGATAATATTGACTCAAGTAAATCAGCTTCTGCTTCAGAGTTATAAGGTAGTCATGGGACTAAGGACAGGAACTTAATGATGGAAATTGATACAACCATTCATAGTTAGACAGAGATGAGAAAATACTATTAAGAAACAAAAAGGAGCAATCATAAAAGCAGCAGCTGAAACTGACACAACTAGAGTGCAGGTGACCAACTATAAGAGAAAACGCATAACATGTGAATAAACTTGATGATCAGAGTGACTGAATTATTTCAAACTTGGGACCATTCTAATTTGGGGTTGGAATGCTGTGAATTTCAAATTTTTGTGCCACTTTTCATTTCTGAAGCATTTTTTTAAGAAGTTCACTCATTAGTAATCAGCCAGTCTACAAAAGTGAATGCAGAGAAGTAATCTCTAAAACTTTCACATATTATATCACTATTAAACAGAACCTGGAAAATTTGAACATCAGATAATGGTTTCACATTGTCTTTGCTAAAATGATGGTTAGCTATGAGTTAATGGCACATATTCTTGCCAAGTACAGCGAATAAATACGGAAATAGCCAGCGGGGCTCAGAGGAAAGATAATATGAATAGCCAGATTGAAAAGCAAGCTTCCAATTCAAAATCTCAAATATCTCAACCAAAAAAAATGAAAAGAAAAAAGAAAAGTTACCATCTTTTTTAAAATTTAGACTTCTATCTAAGATGCAGGCTGTTTAAATCACAATCCAAAACCTACAATGTGTCAAAAAGTTAGAAACAAAAGACAACTTAGTGCAGACAGCCCCAAAATCTACAACATTGTAAAAACAACAGAAATCTCTGTCATCTAACTTTGTAATCTTTTTAACAACCAAATACCAAGATCCAAATTTGAACTCTCAACCAGCTAATTCCTGGCATATTTAGATCATGTGAACTCACACAATCAACACAACATAAAACCACATCCTATTTGTTAGATTAAACCATAGGAATATTTACATTTCACTCAAATGCATTCAAGAACAGAACAAGTAGTCTATATAACAGAATTATTGGAAGAAATTACTACCTCTGAAAAGGGTCAGTGAAGACAAAGGGAAAACAGCTCTTAGATAATAAAGGGCTCCTCCTCTCCACACTTTCTTGGAGTCTTTTATAGTTATACCTCCATGAAAGGTACACGTCTAAAGAAATGACCAGGTAAAAGCAACCCCAGTTGAATTCTGCTATATTTATATCAGTTCATATTAAACTACTATATAAAAGTCCAAAAACAAAAGAGCCAAAAATTATATGTGTCAGCCTTTTGTCCATATCACAATCTTCCACAAACAGCTTTACATGAATAAAATATTTCAGAACAAAGCGTTTCAAGATAAGAAACAAAGCTACGAAATGGCCAAGAATAAGGCATCATCACCAAATAAATAAATAAACAAATAGAGTAGAATCCAATGCATCGTTGGAACTAAATTACAAAAATGAAGATTGCCTCTATAGAGGGTGGTGGTCTAAGTGTTGCACTAACAACTTCGGAACCTAAAGTTCATGCACTACGACTAGACAAATTCTTCCTATCTAATTAACGGGTGCATATTTTTTACACAGCATTATAGATATGTATTTGGAAAAAACCACTAAAAGTTCAACTTTAATCTGAACTCCTAGTTGAATAAATTGCATTTAAGTCCAGCGGCGAGAACATAAAGGTTGAATCTTCCAAGTTTAAATCTGAACCCGACTCTAAATTGCGACACTATCAATACATGTGTGTGCAGAGGCAGACTTATGTGTAACCTTGAGGGTTCAACGGACCCCGTAAACTTGGACAGAAATCTTAGTATGTTTTTATATATACCTTGAAAATAATTAATTTAAATCACTTAACACCCTGAACACTAAAAGCCAGCCATTAGGGATACTGGCTGAATACTGGTGCCTCATTGCGTTAATCGCCTCTGTGTGTGCATGTGAATTGAATGCGTAAGCAAGTTCACCCATTTCCCAACTTTGAATAGTGAGCCTTATCTGTTATTTATTTGTATCAGTTTGTCTGCACCGCCACAGAAACTAAAAGTACAAATACACATACAGAGAAAGAGAGAAATATTTAGAGAGAATATGAAAGAACTGACCTTTTCAGGCTGAGGCTAGCTTTGCTGGGGAGAATGAGTTCAGCAGCAAAGAGCTTTACTTATATGTACGAGTCGAGCAAAGAAAAGGTGGCAAAAGTAATGAGAGCCAAGGGAATTACAACGTTTTACCTATTCTTTTGGATGCCATGTTTTCGGGTAAAATAGATCAAATTTACTCCATTTTTTCCGACTTTTCTTGGTCGGTTGCTACAGCAATTAGAGTGTAGATTTTGGTTTGACATATTCATTTGATTTAGACATTGTTACAGTAATAGTCAACTCATTAATAACAAAATGATATATGAACTCATGAGGAATATCAAATGTATAGATCATGTTACGTCGAACCTAGTGGAACTAAAAGTTGATAAGCTAGAAGTAACCTATGGACCCAGTCTCTAAACCCAAATAGAGAGGACAAGTTCAAAGCCCTTTCTTTTATATTCAAAAGCTAGTGGTCCGATTAGTCGGAACTCGCATGGGATAGATAAGGTATTTTCTATTGCATTGTTTGTATGGCGTCGAATTCGATCGCTTGCACAGGAAGTATTGATTTTGGGATTTGACGACGAGTATCGATTGAAGTCGTTACTCAACCGGCCGAGATCGAGACATCGAGAGGAGAAGTCCGAGACCGGATGTCATCGGAACGAAGCTCGAAGCCAAAGCGCCCGAGACGAGATCTTCGAGGCCTGTTAGGGTAAAACACCCTATGGTGAAATTATTAGTTTTGCTTAACTGTAGGACCGGAAATCCCTTGATAAGTGAGTTGTAGTCATTAATTCTAGAGATTTTTTACCTTGTAGATAGGTTTTTTACCTTATACAGGGTTCTTTCTCCTTCCTATATAAAGGGGCAGCACTGTTGTAAACGGCACACAATAATCTACGATCAATATACACAAAGTTATAGTCTATTCTACTTATTTATCTACTGTATATTTTATTTCCAAAGGATTCTAACGCAGAAAAGCTACTCAATATTGGTGGTTTGCTCTTTTCCTTGCTCGCTGAATTTAATCTCTATTTCTGTTCATCCTTTAACTATATTAAACCAAGTCACATATCTTTAAAATCACATACAAATTTAATTGTTACTCGTAATTAAGAGTAAACAATGTTCTTTATTTTTAGAATTTGAATTTAAAGTCTTTAATTATGAACTACTTAAACTCAAAATCTCTAATTATAAACGGAGGGATCGCAACCACTATACCACAGCGTCAGAATGGTAAAACTCACTTTCAAATATGGGAGAAAACGGAATTATCACAATGGAAAAAGAGTCACCGTTTTTTACAAAAGCCAAATACAAACTACAGCCAGAAAACTCATTCAATAACTACTTCTTAACGACCAACGAGAATTGTGGTGGAGTGGTAAGTATTTCTTCATCCTTAATCAAAAATTTCGATTTCGAGTCCTGAATATAAAGTCTGTCTTTGTTAGGAAGCGCTTTACTTCCTAATATAATACTTTTCGACACAAAATCAAATTTAGTCGAACCCTAATATGACCAGCGGACACCGAATAAGAAACCAAAAAATTACTTCCTAACAAAACATTAGGAAGGAGAAAGTCCTTTAACGTATGATTAAACCGGTTAGCTAACCTGACCCTTAGGTAAAAGGAGACGGACAATCAAGCATGCATTCAGTTAAGCTTGATTTTTACAGATTTGACTTTTGATATTAGTCAAATTTGCAGATTTATTTATTTTGTGAAGATAAATAACTATATGAATAAGCATCATCAAGTTAAACATTTAATTAATTAACCAAGCTCTACGTACCCACCTGAAAGGAGTGACACGAAGTTGTCCCCAGATTTGTTTTTTGTACGGCCAAGGACGACATTTTTTAGTTGAAAATTTGCTTCTTAAATTCTACAACTTTCATCACGTTGAATTTCACAATTCCAAATTTATAAGCTAATTATATACTCCTTTATATTCCTTTAATAATAATAATAATTATTATTATTATTATTATTATTATTATTATGGTGTCCGAATTGCAAACTTTTATCATAACACGTCAATCCAAGCTTATAAATTGTGGAAACACGTCATTTCAAGCTCTTATCAATGGATTAACCTATTTGATTTGAAAACTTTAAAATATTTCTGACGACGTAGATAATATATTATATAATTGATTAAAAATTAATTAGTTATATAGTAATCAAACAACTGTTGGTTATTCATTAAGCCAACCACAAAAGACGTGTTCTCCTGTTTGGTTTAGATTCATTGCTGGAAAGCATTGACCTCAAACTCTAATGATGATTATAAAAATGAATTTTAATCAAAAAGTAATAAAAATCTGGCCAACCTTGATGTATTCCGTTAATAGTTGCAATTTTTCTGGCTTTAGTTAATATGGGAGAAAACGTGAGGGGGCTCCAACAGCCTTTTTGACCAAATTTTTAAAATTAAAGATATGTTGATAAAATAATTTTGATGAATTCATTCTGCAATCTCAAACTTAAAGAATAAATACAGACAAAAATTATTTTGATTTGCTTGTTCCTGAAAAATATTTTATGGTCTAGACGTCGTAGAGAATTGAGAATTCGAAGTTTTTTTAATTCTTTGAATTGGAATGGCGTCGATAAAAATTCAGTATTTTCTACCTGTCTATTCAGCAAATAAATAGCAGTTCTTTTTTACCAATATCTATGGTCTTGGATTATCAATAATGATTTTTTTTTAGACTTCGGATGTAAAAGTATTCTTACCTGTCATTTGTGTTTGGCTAATTAATTTAAAAAATTTTAAACAGCAATTACGGTTTGACCAAGCTTTTAAAAAGTACTTCAAATTATTTTTTCAGAAGTACTTTTTAAAAAATTATTTTTGGGATAAGCTTTTAAAAGACAAAAAAAAAAAAATTAATCTTGAAAAAGCTAGGACAAAAATGCTATTAGATTATTTTCTTAGATTATTAGTTTTGACAGCCACATTTTATATTGATCTTGACTTGTTGATTTGAACGTTATCGGCTAAGACATTCCTTAACGCTTATTTCTTTTATTTGCAAATTTCCTCGTCAGGTTACATTATATTATATGTACTAAAGGTCAACTATAAAATGCATATGAATAATGTAAAGAGCTAGGTTACGCTTCACTCATTTATCATAATATATTATTCAATAAGTTTTTTGGTTCCAAAAAGTTCAAGATAGATATTTAAAAAAAAAAAAAGGATGGACGAAATAGAACAAATGCAATCAATATATCAATAAATTATGCATCTCGCAATCCAGGTGACATCGTCCTTATAAAATATATTTATTTATTTTTTTAGCGGTTTTCTCGAATTTCATATTTATCCCTACAATTAACAAACAAATACCTAATCGGGTAAATAGAGCTTCTATTAAAACTTAGACCCATAATGTATTTAATATGACAGTAGTCATTGTTTGTGATAATGTACAAAACCTTTTGAAGAAGAAAAATAGAAGTACATTGTGATTGATTGTCACAAGAAGAAGAACACAATAAACTAAATTTGATTTAAGTCGTCAGAGATGAAGAGAGACCACACAACAGAAGCTTATTTTAATAAATATTTTTTCAAAAAGTATTTTTGGAGAAAAATAATCTGTATTTAGCTAATCAATTTAAAAAATATTTTTGAATAATAATTTGTATTTGGCCAAGCTTTTCAAAAAGTGTTTTTAAATGTCAGATTATATAATACGAACATGAAGAGATTTGCTTAATAGTTAATATTATATAAGTAGATAAATACTTACAAATATTTATCATTAAAAATAATAATTCAATTTTTTATTTTATTTAAGTACAATATAAAAATAAAAGTAAAAAGTAAAAGTCAAAGCTGCTTCTGCTTCTGGAGAGAAGCTACTTTTTTCTGCTTCTTCAAAACTATTTCTGTTTCTAGCCGAAAGCATCTTTTTCTAAAAAAAACAACTTGGCCAAACACCTCAAATTGAGGAAACAAGCATTTTTTTTTTTTTGAAAAATAATAGCATTTTTGATATAGTGAGAAGCTTGACGAAACAAGCTGAGAGAGATCAAACGAAGAAGGAAAGATTCAGGAAATTACATATAAATATAAAAGGGAATTACTGATTTTATTTGCTTTTTGCGCAATTGGCAAAAAGGACTGAATAATTTTTAGGATAGCTAGATTTGTCAAGTACCAATCTGGCTAGAATTGGCTTCTTTCAGCTCCCTGAATTGTGGAGAGTAGAGAAAAGTCCAAAGTTATGGCAGCCATGACACGTGGATATATAGATATAATATTTATTTTGATATTATTAAAATTATATTTATATTATATTGTTAAATATATTGTTAGGTAATGATGAAAAGTGTTATTTATTGGAACGATAGATTTGGTGTGGTGGCGTCGTTATTTTTTTTTTCCTCTCATCTTGCCCTTCCTTATTATTAAATAATTATATTTATTCTTAGTCTTACTTTTTTATACAATAATTCTACTATGTATTCTATTTTTTAGTGATGTTGCAAGTTTATTCTTTATGTTGTTGGTGTGTGATATTATGAAACAACGCAAACGATACAATCTATTCAAACATTAGATTCATCAAACAATATAGTATAATACAGTATAATACAATGCGAATATCATGAACAACGCAAAACGATAGAATTTATTCAAGCATTGTATTCATCAAATAATACAATGTGAATATCATGAACAATACAAATGATACAATTTTATTCAAACATTATATTCATCAAATAATACAACATAATACAGTACGTTATAATGCAATACATTATGAAACGATATGTAACAATCTAAACAAATTGTAAAGTACCGAGGACAAGTGGAAATATAAGAATATTACACCTAGAGTTTGAATATATAATCTATAATAATTTTTAACTCCTTTTGTTGTTGTATTATAACTTTTCCTGTGCGAAAGGGATTCAATAAATTATATAGTAAGACTAATTATTTTTGCTCTATTCATATAGTAGTACTCCAACAATTTTTCGACGAAGACACAATTCAATTAAATCCCATAGCACCCCCTTTGTTTTTTATTTCTCATTTGGTGTTCGGTATTTATATAATTAAATTTGAATTCGCATCGGAAAATTCAGGATAAAGTGCTCCCTAATAAAGACGACTCATACTCAAGGCTCGAAACCAAAACCTCTAGTTAAAGATAAAGGAGTACTTACCACTCCACTATAATCGTTGTCGTCCCATTACACCCCTACCTCCACTCTTATAAAGTAAAGAGGTTATTTTAAACTCCATAGCAATTAAATAATACTTCTGTTAAATTCAGGGTATATGTAACAAATAGGGCGGATGGAGTAGCTCGTCCGTTCCTACCACCAAATAAATTATATTTTTTTGTTCCTATGTGGCGGAGCTCAGATCGGATAGTGAAACTTTTTAATTTTAATTATGAATTCGGACATAGAATTTTTAAATTTTTTAAAATAAAATTTATATATTTAAAAACTACATAAAAAATACTATAAAATACATTAACAATTAAAAATATCTAAAAGACATATAAAAACACCATTGTAAAAAAAAATAAAAAATTTATGTGACTCTCGAAATTCGAAATTAACCGTATAAATTGAGACACGGAGGGAGTAACAAATTGTAAAGTTAAAATCGTTTACTTTGAGTTTGAGCCAATGTATGGGAATTGGGAGTTCAAACTGATTAGTTTGTCTCTTCAACTTTTCAAAGAGCATTATAAATTAGTCTCTCCATGACTTGATATTGATTGGATACCTCATATAAAGTAATGATTTGACCTGTGCATAGTATAAAGTTGTACAATATTAAAATAAATGTTAGTAAAAGATTAGTACAATATTAAAATAAATGTTAGTAAAAGATTAGTTTAACAGCGAAACAAATTGTCTAGGAACTATTTGACTAAACATGGAGCGTAAGAAAGAAAAAAAAAGATTTTTAAACTCGTGATATAAAATAAAGCACATATATTTTTTATGGTTATTATTTTTAAATATAAAAAATGATCATTTTTTTTTGTACGGACTAAAAAGAAAAAGCAAAAAGAACTTATATTTTTTAGCAACTAACAACTTTTTATATTACCAACTGGAAAATATGTACAGCTCATTCAAAAAACAAAACATGCAGTTTGGAGAGCGGTCCTAAACTTGCAGTAAGTACTAAAAACTACTTACACCTTAAACTGCAATATAGTCTACTTTTTCTACAAGTTCTACAATGTATCTCATGTATCACCTGCTTAGTCACTTGCTCAGTTGTATTTTGTTGTGTCTTGAAGATACTTGCATTTTTTTCCTTGCCAAATGTGGTATACACCACCTTCCAAAGTCATCCTATAAATCTCTTGACTAGCGGTTTTCATTTTGCATGCTTGATTAGAGTTCGGAGCTAAAGTATGATTTTGTTTGGACTCAAACGATAAAAATATGTAGTAAAATTAATTAACTATCATTTTATATATAGCGCGATTATTCACCGTAGTATATTTGAACTCAAAATTGGCGGGAGGTATAGCGCATATATAGGAGGAGCTATAATATATGCGCTATACCTACTTAAAAAAGCGGGTCATCTCCTTCCTCGACCAGAAAGCAGCAGCTCCCCCAAACCCCCAAACCAGCGTCCCCCCCT
>MCJB01052336.1:28918-47583 GCA_002018475.1 Nicotiana obtusifolia | reverse complement strand
CCCCTCCCCCCTTCTTATTTTTAAGCAAAAAAACTCAGTTTGAGCCCACCCGTCCCACAAAAAGTGTATCTTCTCCATATTGTAGCAAGCTAACACCGGATCTAAGGCGTTGTTGTGTAGTGGATCTCGTATATTGCTCGTTTCGGCTTTCAAATCATCAAATTTTCACATTTCAAAACACTTTAAATCAAGGTATTCCGATTTACTTTTTGGTAAAACTCATGTATATAAGATGCTTAGTAGTTGTTGTTAATTGTGGTCTATGTCTTTTTGTGATAGTTTTGTGATTTAATTAAGTTATTGTTTTTTATCCGGATTAGATTATTTATGTGCTAAAAATTAGTAATAAAGATAAATTATTATTTTATGAATAATTAATGTTATATGTGATTTTAATGTTGTACGTATATTAATATGTGATTTATTGTTGTTTAGTGCCCTTTAGTGTTATGTTGCGCCCAAAATTGTAATATAGCGTAGTAAAATTGATATTAAATTTTATCTTATAATAGTTGACTTTGTTCATGGCCATTTAGAATAGTGTTACTTTAGTAGAAAAATGTTGGAAACAAATGTATGACAGATTAATATAAAAAATTTATCAACCTAAGTATATTTTATATGAATAATTACTAAATTATTTTTGTAATTATTGAAAATAATCATTTAATTATCTGTTAATCCCCAAAATATCTGGAAAAAATAATAGTTCAAACAAAAACTCTCTTGAATTTTAGTTAACGAGTGTAAGAAAATAAAAAACAACAACATAGAAAATTTGTCAAACTAAGTATTTTTATATGAATACTTATTAATTATATCATGTATAGTTATGAAAATTAATTATTTGATTCTATTATACCCAAAAATAGCTGAGTAAGAAACAAACATATAAAATAATAAACTAACATATAAAATAATGTAATAATATAGAAAAGATATTGATTAAATATTAATATAAAAAATATTATAATATATTTAAAGATGTTAAACAATTAAATAAAAAAATACTTTAATTAATATTGTTCAATTTACAGACATCGTCATGGAGGTTCCCCATGTACATTCCGGACCTGCATCTCGAGAGCTATTGTTGCTACAGGGCAACCATAAGTCTTCACACATATGGGATGGGCAATGTCTGTCTCAGACATTCCGCCCCAGACGTATAGACGATATGTGTGAGTTCATTAGGGACCACCCACTGCATCCCCATATAGTTAGATGCCTTCAGGATACAGGTTTCTACAGGATCATAGAAATCAGCCGATTGCAGTTCGACTGGGCGTTGATCACGGCTATGATATAGCGGTGGTGACTGGAGACGCACACGTTTCATCTATCCATCGGCGAGGCTATCATCACGTTTAAGGACGTGGAGGTTCTTTTCGGGCTGCCTGTTGATGGTATACATATAGCTTACCCTCATGCTCTTAGAGACTATAGGGGAGTGGATTACCTTCATATGCTACAGCGGCTCACCGGTTTCCAGCCGGCGAAGCCGACTGCATTGAGTGGGGTCAGTCGATTGAAGGTGACGCCCGTTCGGCAGTATCTGGTGGCGATGGATGCGGAGATTACGGATGATTCACCTCCAGAGGATATCGACCGGTACACGAGACTGTTGTTGTTGCTGATGTTTGGTGGTATACTGTTCCCGAACACTTAGGGAAACCTAGTCAGCTTGAGATTTCTACATCATCTAGAGCGGCTAGATGATTTATCTGGTTACAACTGGGGTGCAGCTGTTCTAGGTTACATGTACATGCAGATATGCAGGGTGTGCATGGGCACCCAAAGAACATTGCCGGATTTTTACCACTGCTGCAGGTGAAAACATATCAATTCTTTCATGATTATAACATACATAGTAAAAAAACACCTTAAATTTTACGTCCACAATCTATGTTAGGTTTGGGCCTGGGAGCGGTTCCTGCAATTCCAGCCACCTCTACCACCGATCGCTCCGGATGTACCACCTCCACCGTTTCTCCCTTTAGCTTAGAGGTGGGTTGATAGGAGAGGCTACACACACGAGGTCGAGGCTCGACATCATCTCCCTTATTACAGGGATTTGTTGGATTTGCTTGAAGTCGCGCAGGTACATATATACTTAAGTTTACTTGGCCTGGCTTGATTTTTGTTGCGTTTACTCACGATTCTTGTGTTTATTAAATAGTTCATATGGAGGTCATGCAGTGACACGCTCATATGTCTCGATATAGTCGAGCATCATGCCACCGAGCGAGTCCTTCACCAGTTTGGTCTCCCACATCTTGTACCTATTCCGCTCACTTGGCACATGACACATTACCAGCGGGATGATCATTGTAGAGTTGACCAGACATACATGGCATTGCTAGAGGCCCAGATTGAGGTTTGGGACCAGGGGTATGACTTGATTCCGCCATACCCTCCACCTGACGTATGGATGGTGAGCATGAGTACATGGGTTGGCATCGCAACGTTACCCCACTTCTCGTCGAGAATCCCGCTCATTGCGTTGGTCGGTACATTCCATACGTTTGGAGGCATGAGGCACTGGTATGTTAATTGTTATACTTACTTATAACGTTACATTATTCTTCCGTAATTAATATTTTACATGTTATGCAGGTTATTGGCTTACATCAGTTCTACCAGCTAGGACTGCAGATGCTACAATATACAGGCGAGGGAGCGTTAACTTTGCACGTGTTTAGCTGTTGGGTTATTGATCTTGCTGTCGACACATTGAAACGTGCCCGAGAGGATGGACGCTTAGGATACGAGGCTACTTATGTGCCGCCCGAGGAGTACCATCATGGGCAACCGGTGGAGCCTAAATGTGGTAGACATGGCAGCCGTGGCCAGAGAGGAAGGGGTGGCCCACAAGGTCATGGTGGTCGGCGAGGACGAGGTCCCCAGCAAGGGAGCGTTGACGCACCCATAGAGGATATTAGAGATGATCAGTCGGGTGAACACCTTGAGCCACACGATGCTCCTCATGATATGCCGTCATTCAACCTTCAGCTGTCACTAGGGACTTCGCAGGTGACCCCGTCTGCTCTATTGTTGATTGTGGGCGCGGCCATTACGCGGCAGGAGTTGGATCAGTATTTTCCTGATCCCCCAGAGCCATAGACGGTTGTTGCTGATCGGCCGATACGAGAGGTGCATCGTGGGTGAAGACTGAGTTGTGGCTCATCACCGAGGGATTCTGAAGATCTTTCGCATACTTCATCTACTCTAGTGCACCTCGATGTTCCGACATAGCATTGTGGCGCTACTCAGGCGCATGTTTGTTTGTATTACTAGTATTTCGATTTGTTTTTATGTCATTGATTATTCAATAATATATAAAGTGTTTTTATTTTTTAAAGGTTTCGTCATCGCCCGTCCACATTGTGCGATGCTGATTTGCTGGAGACAGATGGTGTTATTCAGGAGCCTGATGAGACCATGGTATGACCATTAAAATTTTTTTTGCTAACACGTACATTAGTATCTTATATTTTATATATTAAGTATCTTATTATTCTGTAGGTTACTGCTTGCCCAACGGCCGCTTCTACCGAGTCTGCCAGCGTTGCTGACGATCATGCTGCAACGCATCCTCCGGTAAAGAGGCGACGCAATGAGGATGATCCTGATAGCGTAGCCAGGCGGGATGGGATGCGCCTTAGGCCAGCCAATGCTTTAAAGCATACATGTTGTTGGACTCATTGATATGTATTATTAGTTGTATATATGACATTAAATATATAATAGAAACATTATTTATGTTTTACATAATTTGCGCATGTGTTTTTATATCTCGGTTTATTTATTAGTTTAGCACTAAAACAAAAACAAAAACAATAGCTTAACATAAATTTAAATTCATTACCAATTAAAGATAATACATGACATGTACAACATGAAAATAAAATACTACACTAAACGCATCCATGTGTTTGTTTAGTCAATGTCGCTCATTATTCTATGCTTCAACCACTTAAATTTCTCTTCCAACCTATTTTTTTCTTCTTCTTCTTCCTCTTTTAGTTTCTCCTTCACTGCCGCAATTATTCTTGTAGTTTCAAGATATGCAGTTCGTATTCACCAGTCAGATTCCAAATGTTTAGCAAACATGATTTGTAGTATTCCTGGTTAATGGGTTCATCATACCATTCTTCAAAACCACATTGATTTTCGTCCTACCAATGGGATGATAACACAAGACTATTAATTAACATGTTAAAAAAACACTATTGACAAACATTTTTTTCAAAAAATAATAACTTACAACTTGTTTACACATCCAACGTCTACGCCCCAGATTGCAATTTGACCAACATGGCTTCAAATTCGCAATTTGCCACAGTAACACCTTGGTACGTTATTGCGTCCAGTCGTGTTGTAATGCTCGAAAATGAAAGATTAATGAAAAAATTTTCTCTTCGTTTCACTACAATGCAACTAATAACTAAAATGCGCGAGGTTTTTATAGGCAGCTAAGAGTAATTTTAGGTTACATAACTCATATTGGTGACGCGCTATATTTCGCGTGATAATGATTCTTTTGGGTACAAGTGGGTCCATCTTTTTCAGGTCGACAACTTTTTCAGATCGACAGCTTTTTCAGGTCAACATGATAATACACATAGCGCATATCAGTGAGGCGTTATGTTTCGCGTGATACTAATTCTTTAGGGTACAAGTGGTTCCAGCTTTTTCTGATCGACAGCTTTTTCAGGTCGGTAGCTTTTTTTGGCCGACAGCTTTTTCAGGTTGACATGACAATACACATAGCGCATATTAGTAAGGCGTTATGTTTCGTGTGACAATGATTCTTTAGGGTACAAGTGGGTCCAGCTTTTTTAGGTCGACAACTTTTTCAAGTCGATAGTTTTTTCATATCGACATGACAACTACTCATACCGCATATTGGTGAGGTGCTACATTTAATATACAAGTTCATGCATTTTAGTTCTTCTTAAGTTGAACCAAGAGATCAATATTCAAAGACCATTTGAAGAACCATTACATTATTCACTTCAGAAATGCCACTAACATCTAATTAGTGATTTAAGAAGAGGCAAAAAGGTGAAGGTAGTTCAAAAGATCCACATGGAACACGTCATAACACAATCGATCCCTACCTTGAAAAATATATGCTAGGTTGCTATACAGATTTGGTTGATGACAAGTGGTATGGTGTTCTACATCCCTTGAAAAATAAGCCTATCAATATACATACTGATCTCAAAGTTGGAGGCCACATTATTGAGGGTGAAACGCATTTCACAAAGCCTGAAGGTATGCGAATTTGGGGCGATAAACTACAATAGGTTCCCCTTTACTCAAAACAATGTGATTATGAAGTACTATGTCACTGGCATGGGCTTGTTGTACCACAAACACTATCTGAAACCTTCCAAACAAACATACACAAAGATGAATCATAAGTGATTCGGCATTTGATGAAGGAGATTCTAGAGATGGAAAAGGTATTGGCCGTTCATTATGCAATGGATAATCTTAACTACCTGGAATGAATGGAGGATCAGTACTGAGATTTATTAGAAAATGAAAGATTGCATAGAGACAATGATTATCCTGTTTTTCCAACAGTTGTCGAGTCGGAGGAACTACCTAAGTTTTTACCACAGAAGTTGGACGTAAGAGTCCCATTTTGTTGTAGAAATCAAGCAAGTAGTCTTATTGATGATAGCGATGAAATCCTAGAAATGTGTGTCAACTGGGGCTTAGATTATGATGTCCTCGGTCAGGAAGGGTGCGTACAAGATGTTGACGAAGAAGATGAAGACAGTGACAATGAAATAGTGCCAGACAGTGACGATAATGGCGAATGAAAATTGCTATTTATTTCTTGGGGTGTATGTTAAATTGTTGTATTGAATCTTTAATGCTAAATATCAATTAGATTTAACCCTATTGGAAATATAATTTTATTTTAAATTTTCTGCAAACTGAACATTTACAAACATTTAGTGCAACAGAAATACTGCAAAAAAACACTATGTTTATCCTTGATAATGGGGCACATTGGATGAACTGCCACCTGGAGCTGAATTACTACCACTTTCCAAACCAGCTGAAGGACATTTACGGCAGTCCTGTCCTATTTGGGGACATATGCCATATTTACGCGTATAAATGGTATCACCAACATCCATTTGGTTCTGTATCCGCGTTCTTTTTTGCACTTGCTGTTGACGGACATAATTCTTATTATACACCATTTTAAATGGTTCCGGCGGCCAAGAATGCTCGGCACCCACTGGCTGCAACTGTCCACTATAGGTGTTTAAGTATGCAGCAACACTATATTATTTATCAACATACCTGGTTGCCGCGAAACCTGTATGTTGAAAGCACTTCATGGCATGTGAGCATGGCAAGTGATAGATTGACCATTTTTCACATGAGCATAATCTTCTGGCTTTATTGACGGTATGTGTATTATTCCCGCGGTTGTGATGCAGACCAGTGCGAACTTCAAAAATATTTCGCTCGCTGTAATACTGCAAAAATGAATGCCATTGTGCTCGCTTCCTATATTTCTCAAATCGTTTCATTGGATGTGGCATAAATTCAACACCCCTTACCATCAACAACGATGCACCTCTAGATCTTTCAACAAAACTCTCCGCCATCAGCTTGAATGACATCCGCACCTTGGCAGTGACAGGCATTCATGTGCAGACTTCAATAACCTGTTGAAAGACTCTTACACATTTATAGTTAGAATTCCCCATCTTCTACCACCATCATTATGCAAAGTTTACTTGTCAAGCTCATGTCCTATCAAATCCTGCCTAATCAATTCCATTCGCCTCCTGAATTTACACTCTTGGTGATCTATTGCAGCCATCCACATTAAATCATGTAAGTCCTTTTTCGGATAAGCCCTCTGGAAGTTGGCCTTCAAGTGCCTATCACAGTAACGGTGGTAGGCATACGGTTCCTGCCATGCATGCAAATTCTATACAGAACTTAAAATATCGCCATGCCGTCAGATATTAGACAAATACCTGAACGTTGTTTGACAATGTGCTCCTTCAAGTGGTTCAAAAACAATGTCCATGTCTCTTGGCTTTCATTAGCACAAATAGCAATTGCTAGGAGAAATATACTTCCACAAGCATCTACTGCAACGGCAATCGACAACTTAATATCATACTTTCCATAGACATGAGTGTCATCTAGGGATATTACGGCTGATTATGCACAAAACCATTAATGGCTGGTTTAAATGCACATAACACATATTTGAATATGTATTCTGGTAATCCCGGACTCCGCTCAAGCTTCTATTCAACAACAGTCCCGCGGTTAAAGTGTTGCAATGCAACCATGTACCTGGTAAAGCGGCAAAATACTTATCCCAGTTACCATAAACAATTTCAAACGCACGTTTACGCCCGGAAAATGCCTTTCTTTTTATAATGGTACATCCATATACCTGGTAGACAGATATTATACACTCTTTGATATTGTACCTTATGGACGCTTTAATCAGTGGAATCAAGACAAGAAAAATCAAGTCAACATTCAAGTTAAAATGATTCCCACTGAATGTGTCCATTTCACAATTGTGGGTGCCAATGTATTTCCCCACAATCCATATATTTATTTTCAAGTTTCTCGCACGCAGCATCCAATTACAACCTTAAAACCATCTACGACAAATAACCTTGTATACTTCTGGAGATGACTCGTGAACCATGATCTCACGATATTTTTTTATGTTGTACAATTGCACTGCCCTTCTTAGACGTGCTTTATCAGCAAAAAGGATGCCCTTTGACAGCACTGTTGCTCTAGATTCATCCCACATTGCTGTCCGAATTTCGTCAATATCCCTTGTGAGGGTACCCATATCTAGCATACTTAGCAACTGATCAAGGTAGGGAATCACCCTTGAATGAAATGACATGTGGGACTCGTATACTCTTGGTCTAATAGGAGGTGGAGCATGCTCCCTCGTCGAATCAGGTTCATCATTCTCGTCCTCGTCATAATCACCCTCACCAGGGAAGGGTGTGTCATCTCCATACTCATCAGCATTATTGTCATAATCACTATCATCTTTCTGACTCTGTGCATCTGCCAAATCCTGATTAAATATGTCGTCTTCGGGCAGTTGAGTAAGGATATGACCTTCAAGTTGCTCGTTTTCACTGCACAACCAATAAAATAATGAGTTTCTCAAATTCATCCAAACTTTATATAAAAACTTTATCACTTACTTACAAATCAAATTGTGTTGATATCCAATGATGCACATTATCCTGCTACCGATGACTCCCATATGGACTATCATGATCCAACACACCAAAACTCGGCATATTCCAACTGTCTGTTGGTTCATAACTTGTAAAATTCATATATGCCCGGTACCACCTGTGGAATATAAGAGTTTTAATACAAACAATACATAAAAATAAACATCGTAACACAAAAGAAAATTAAAGTTTGCCACTCGGCTTATGCATTATGTAAATTTGGGGATAAATTATGTCCTCACTCTTCATTCGCCCGTGGAGATAAGTTTAGATCTGGCTAAACTCTTTCACACGGAACCTGTTCGGATAAAACTGCTCCAATAAAACCACCCAACGATTGAGGGATATCCCTATTTCGCGAAACATCGTTATTGCAAACATCTTCAGCCTTGACGAACATTTCTAACATTTTTATCACAAGAAGTTCCTGGCATTCATCCGGAGTCCTCAAACAATCTGTCAGAGTTTCATCGTCTTCGATGTAAAACTCAGCACAACAAGCAACCCCTTGCGGAGTAACAAAATACATATATCTTCTGGTTACTTTAATATTAGCCTAACGTTTTCTCATACTCATTTTTTTACATAACAACGATACTAATCTATCTTACTCCATTGTAAGTGGAAACTTAACATGAAATTGTGGAGAACAACTATAGCGTACTGAATTATTCTCCACCACAACCTCAACCCCCCAATATAATGAAATCCTAATTTTTCGCTCTTCGGACATAATGACATAATGACAAAATGCAAAATAACTTAACGAACAAATATTTTGGAAGATCTGAAGGATCCTTAATGGATTTTCACCAAATTCTGAAGCTCCTTAAATTAAAAAAAAACTAGTATGGGGGGTACAATTATTTCATGTATAACGCATGCATAATAAGCGTTATATATGTAGAGCGTATACTGCATGCGCTATACTTGTATGAATTATTAGTGGGTCAGTAAAGTGCAGCTGAATTATTTGTGGGGCAGGAAAGTTCAAATATAGCGCGGTTATTCACCGCACTATACCTTAACGGACAAACGTGTCGTTAAGGTATAGCGCGGTGAATAACCGCGCTACATATAAAACGATAGTCACTTTTTTTCACCTATTTTTGTCGTTTAAGTCCAAAAGAATCACACTTTGGTTGCTGACTCACGTGGGAACCAAACGTGGTATACACCTCCTCCCAAAGTCATCCTATAAATCTTTTTGGCTAGCACTTTTCCCTTTCACATGCTTGATTTCCCAATGTCACCTCAGTGTGACAGTCACTAGCATTTTTGCTAATCCCTTGAAATGTCTAAACTTAAATTTGGATTAGTACATGCTGATTTAGTAGAATTTTTTTTGACGAATTTCGATTATTCTAAATTTTCGTAAGTCCACTGGAGACGCCCTGGTGACCAACACTTATTACTTTATCATGACTTTCGATTTCATTTTATAGCATTTTGTGGCCATGGAATACGAATTTATGATTATACTTATTAGTACATGCTTATTTTGTATAATTTTTTTGACGGACTCCGATTGGGCTAAAATTTTGTAGGTCCATATAAAACAACCCATAACTTTCGAGCTTATTTTATGAAATTTCAAAGTCATGCAATACGAATTTATGATTATGTACACTTTTCGTGCATATTAGAATATGTTGATTTTGTAGAATTTATTAGCCCGGCACTGATTGGCCTAAAATTCTATACGTCCATTGAAAATGGCTTAGTGACCAATACTCATTGCTTCCCTATGACTTTAGAGTTCCTTTTACAACGTTCGAGGTCATACAACAGAAATTATTATATACAATTGGTCGTGTGTATTAGTACATGTTAATTTTGTATAATTTTTTTTACGGACTTTAATTGACCTCAAATGGACCAAATCAACCCTCAAAAACCTTATTTTCTTTAGAAACCACGTTCGATTGGCTCGAATTTAGCCAAAAAGAACTCAATAACGTCAAACAAAGCCATAGAAAATAACCCAAACAATAAAACTTTGATCTTTAATCAAATATCCAAAAGTCAACAAAATTCAACCTGTGCCCACACGGCCAGAGCCCGATTTAATGGGTAATCCCGACTATCCATAATACCACGAGTCCAAATATATGATTAGATTTCAAAATCGAGTCAAAATCGATTCCTAAAATTCGAATTTTACTTTCTTAAATTGTAAACACAACCCCCAAATTTTCCTTTAAAATTTTAAGTTTTAGGTGTAGAAATCCATGAGAAACCAAAATATAAAGTCAATTCCAAGTGAAAATTGCGTACCTCCAATGTAATAATGAATTTGCTCTCCAAAATCTCTACATCTCGAAGTCCAGAGTATGAGTGGATGGGTAAAATCCCGAAATTAAATCACTAATGAGACCTGCCTAGTGATATACTTTGCGAAAGCAGCCACTGGCTCGCGTTCGTGATGCACAAAAATATATTGCCTCAAATAACTCTTCGCAAATGCGGCCCCAGACAGCGAATGGTGACTATCCACGCGAATGCGAAGGCCAAGCCCCCAACTGCCTCAACTCAACACGAACGCGACCACCTATCGCGAATGCGGAGATCACTCTGCCTAACCCATCACGAACGTGATCCCACTGTAGCAAACGTAAAGAAAAAATTATTCCCAGCACCAAAATGCCCTATGCGGTCGCGATACACCTCCGCGATCACGAAAAAGGGCCTAACACCGACATAAACTTGCAACCGCTCAAAATGCTCCGTGTTGTTCGAAACTCACTCAAGCCATTCAAGACCTCGTCCAATCATACTAACAACTTCATAAACAATACCCAGACCTATCCAAGCCTTCAAACACAGATGATATGTGATGTTCATGACGGAGGACGGACCAATGAGGGTGGGTCAAGTAGGACTAGCAGACTTCTAGGCTAGCGAACTTTCGAAGAAGGGGTGCGTATGTAACCTTAGACAAATCGACATCGGAGTGTGAGAGGAAAGTGAACGAGATATATAAGGCATGAGTTAAGTTCATACGGTACACGCGCTTTTGGGGCTCGAGGTGGCGTAGCCTAAAAATACAAATCTGAGCGGGCCTAGGCCTAAAGCGGACAATATGTGGCCTGGGCTTGGGTCGCGACAAATATGGTATCAGAGCCGAATCTCCCTTAGTGCGGTGGTGGGGCAAACCTCATGGAGGACACTGAGTTCCAATGAGGGGTGAATATGATGCCCATGAAGAGGGCAGGCTGATGAGGGCGGGTCAGGCAAGACCGGCGAGCTTCTAGGCTAGCAAGTTTCTGAAGAAGCACATAATACCTTAGGCATATCCCACATCAGAATAGGAGAGAAAAATGAAGAGCTATTTAAGGCATAAGTTAAGTTCACATGGTATGCGTGCTTTTGGGGCTCGAGGTGGCGTAGCCCAAAAAGAAAAATCCGTGCCGGACTAGGCCGAAAGCAAACAATACGTGTCATGGGCTTGGGTCGTGATACGATAACATCATAACAACGAATCAAAGGCCAAAATGCAAATTGAACTTCTCTTAAGTTCAAGAACCTTCGTACTTCAACCAAGCGTCCAATTCAAGCCTTACAAATTCGGAATTAACCCAAACTTGGCACACAAGTTCCAAATGACAAAACAAACCTATTTTAACTTTCAGAACTAAAATTCGAATCCAATATCACCAAAGGCAATCCCTGATTAAATTTAGAAACTTTCCAAATCTTCAAATTATCAACTTTTGGCAAATAGTACCAAAACACTCTAGGAACCTCCAAATCCAAATCCAAAGATATGCCTAAATCCAAAAATCACCATAAGAACCTATTGGAATCATCAAATTACTAATCCGAGGTCGTTTACACAAAAACCAAACCGGTCAACTGTTATACCTTAAGCTTCCAACAAAATAAGTGTTCCAATTTACTCTAAAAACTTCTTGGAACCAGACCAACCATCCTCACAAGTCACAAAACAACAACCAAACATATAAAAAACATCAAATGGGGAAATGAAGCTCAAATACAAAAAACGACTGGCCTAATCGTTACATGAAACTTACCCGGTGCAATACATGACCACTTGGATCCTACCGGTGCTCAAAAAGTTGACGGACTCCAATTGACTTGGAATTTGATAGGCCCCTCCCGAATGACCCTGTAGCAATACTCGCTATAATTAATGTTATCTTTTTGGCATTTTGAATAAAATTTAATATTATGTCTAATTTTTTCATGTGTTTATATACATGATTGTCTAATCAAATTGTTTTTGTCTTTCTTTTTTTTTCTTGTACAACTTATGCAAAAAATAACTTTATAACAAAATGGAATTATTCATCTTTCTTTTTTCTTTTTATTAGAGAAAATACCATTTTTTTAAAAGGGTAATATGCAGCAATACCTTTCCTTTTCTTGAAATGCTGAATCCCAACTTGTGCAAGCAAAAAACGCAAGCGGGGGAAGTCTTGTACACCAAAACTCTGTGATGGACACGCATACATAGAAGACTTGAGAACTTGATGTTCATATATCTTACAACAAACTAGCATTACGTCCCTACTGTTACCTACTTTACAAAGCAAACCCACAAAGTGATCAACAAGATCCTTTTTCCCTTTGTTCAACCTTAATCGAGTTTGCCATCAGATGTTTTACAATACCATCCACGAAAATCGAATTTGAAGCCTTGAAATTTGCCCCCCAAAGGTAAAAATTGTGTCTTTATATTTTTCCGCAGGGAAAAAAAATTTGCATCTTGAAAGGTGCAAATTAAGTTCTGGGGTTATGGATGATGATGTGGTGCAGCGAGTATTTCAAGAAGGGGGCCGCGATTACTACCAACAGCAGCCTTCCACTTCCTCTTCTTCCCCTTCCATTCTTCAATCCCTTCCTCTTCATGTGGTATGCTTTTTCCTCCCTTATCCCCTTTTCATTCATTTCCATGCTGATAAGCTTGGACCCTTGTCATCAAATGAGTAAAATGTGCTGAAGGGTGTCCATGTATATAAAATTATGGTAATTCTTTGCTAGTTTAGGGCTGTATAGTTTCCAATTTGTTGATTTTTCCATTTTAGTTCAGTATATTTTGGTATTCGAAAATCATGAATATAAAGGAGATCTTTTCCACTTGAATACCGCAGTTTGAAGTGGATCCTTTGCGCAACTATTAAAGTTGCTCCAACGTCACTAGGAGGTCACGGGTTTAAGCCGTGAAAACAGCCTCTGGCAGAAATGTAGGGTAAGGCCAGAGGATTGCCGGGTTCAACTGAACCCAGTACTTTCAATGCGGACATAAATTTATAGGTAAAAATCCACCAAAACTACAAAAACTAAGTAGATATAAAAACACAACTTTAAAAATATAATAGGTAAAAGTTTTTGGAGGTTGAAGCCCTAGAGTTCAAATCCTAGATCCGCCTCTGGGTAATGCTGGTACAATAGACCCTTGTGGTCGACCCTTCCCCAGATCCCCGCATAGCGGGAGCTTAGTACATTAGGCTGCCGTTTTTGGATACCGCAGTTTGGAATTTGTGGTATGTGTAGTCTCAATGACATAGAAATGGTTATCTTTTTGCAACTTTGCAGTCCTTTGATCATGGCTATTACTTGTTGGTAAAATCTATTCAAGAACTTCGTTCTAAGAAAGAGGGTGTTGTAACTGTTGGCATTGGTGGCCCAAGTGGATCAGGTAAAACGAGGTAAGCTTCATGAATTACAGTCCTCTGTTTGCATGCCATTGAGAATGGTAGATTCTGACTGGAGCTTTTTCCATTTCTTATTAGCTACTTTGCTTGGCTTATGTGAATTCAATTGTTTCTGAAGCTTAGCTGAGAAAGTAGCATCCGTGATTGGTTGTATTGTTGTGTCGATGGAGAATTATCGCACTGGAGTGGATGATGGAAATGATATGGATTTAATAGACTTTGGTCTTCTTGTCAAGAATCTCGAGGTACAGTGTTTTTCCATTTTCCATCTTTATCTATTAAGATGAATTTAACTGATGTAGGATTAAATGTATTAAAGCTCTTTGCTCTGAGGTCCAAAAATAGTTTTACTTTTTTTGTGGTTTAGGATGATAGGATTTTTGTTGAAGTCAGCTGTCTGTACATTTCAGTGCCAACAGCCTTCTAGTATATTAGTCTCCTCAAGAAATTGTTCAATTGGCCTAATAATGTTAGAACAGTATAATCTCTTTAAATCTGTGTTGTGGTCCTTTATCTGTTCACTTAAAGTTTGTTTCCTGTTTGGGTAGGACCTGATAAATGGTCGTGATACATTTATCCCAGTGTTTGATTTCCAAGGACGAAGACGCATTGGTACTAAAGCAATAAAAAGTAGCTCATCAGGAGTGGTGAGAATGCTTCCCATTTGTTTCCCATGGTCCTTTTTATATCTATTTTTTATTGATCATCGTTTCTATAGGTAATAGTTGATGGTGCTTATGCTTTGCATGCAAGACTACGGTCTTTGCTAGATATACGAGTTGCTGTGGTAAAATTTCTATTTTTCACACTTCAATCTGTTTAACCATGGTGTGGTTACTTCTATCTGACTCATACAAATATAAAATATTTTGTGCCTGTCACTTAGGTTGGTGGTGTTCACTTCAGTCTTCTTTCTAAAGTTCAGTACGATATAGGAGAATCTTGCCCGCTGGATTCCCTAATCGACAGTATTTTCCCTCTGTTCAGGAAGCATATTGAACCAGACCTTCATCATGCTCAGGTAAAATTTGAAGTCTCCCATACTAATTTGTCTTCCAAAATCTTACTCTTGATTCCTTATATTTATGCAGATCAGAATTAACAACAGTTTTGTGTCATCATTTAGAGAGCCAATCTACAAGCTCAAGTGCAAAAGTGAGGTGTGTAAGATTCAGTGCTAATTTCGAAATGTTACTCCATGGAATTTAATGGTATGAGTTTTTACTTTCATGTGATAGATTGTCTAGTCCATACTACCTTAATATGAAATGTCATGTTGACATGATTGTTGACATTTGTGCATTTAGCGTTGCTGGTCCTGAAACAATTGCAATTTCTAACATGAAGCAGGTGTTGGATGCTAGTTTTATCCTCTCCAGTGATAATACTACTTTTACTTGAGCTGATTTGTGCTTTTTACCTGGGATGTGCACAGGAGTTTTTGAGTAGATTATACATTTGATCATTCTCAGATATGTGTTCAGTTAATAGGCTTCTTCCTGAGAATAAATAGCTTTTTTGCTACATATGGCCTTTTAGAACTTTTATAGTCACTTGTTAAATGCGTAACCTATCCAACCAACTTAGGGGATTAATCTTACAACTCAGGAGGCAGAGTTTTGTTTGTATAATAAACCCCCAGTTTGGGAGAATGCTATCTCCAAAATAAAGGTGTGTGCTGCTTAGAATCACTCAGCGACCTGTACTTTAACATGAACAAGTGTATCCTTGTTTGATGGTGTAATCCAAGAAAGGTTCCTGTTTAAATTGTTTCTACTTGTCATGGTTCTTCAGAGTACTCTACCTTTATCTACTGGCGGTGTTATTTGTATAAGAAACATAAGTCTGGCTCTGAATTAAATTCCCCCAATGCAGCAATTAGAAGATGAGCATGCATCTCATGTATTCCATGGAAAGGAAGCACAAGTCGACAAGTGAGTTCTAGACTCTAGGTTCTTCCTAGCACTGTGGCATTGTTGCCATAGCAAATTCTCTCAACTATTCCTTCCATTATGCTTGTAGTTTTCTTTGTAAGTGATGGTCACAGCTGACTTTCTGGAGCTTTGTTCATAGTTTTATTGAGATGTACCTAAGACCTCCATCTGCCAGTGAAGAAGCACGCATTAATGATTGGATTAAGGTGCGTCAATCGGGTATCAGATACTATCTCTCTTTGGGCGATCAACGGATTGTTGACAAAAATTTCATAATTCGGCCCAAAGCTGAATTTGAGGTAACTGATCTCTCTTGATATTCAATAAGTGAACTATTTCTCAGTTTTAAACTAGTTAAGATTAGTTATACAAATCATCTATATTGGTTATGCTTTATCTAGATATAATTGAATTGAGTTGTGAACATGTAAGAGTGCTTTTTATTTTTTTATTTTTTATTATGGGATTTTTGGCTATATAAAATAAAGAAATCACAGATTAGACTGATGATCTAGGTTCATTACCGCCTTAATATTTCATACCGTTGTTTCTTAGCGTAATTCTCTGTGAATGGCCTAAAAGCATATGTCACCTCTTTTTCCTCTTACTATATTTTAAATTTTTGTAGGTTGGACGGATGACCCTGGGTGGATTGCTGGCTTTGGGATACAATGTAGTAGTAAGTTACAAAAGGGCATCAACATCAGTTATTGAGGGCAGCTTCTCAAATTCATTGGAAACGATCGATACTCTTGGCGAGACATATCTGGTTTTGCGGGGAATAAATCGGAAAGTATGTATCATTTTTATCTTGTTCTCTCAAGATCTTGCTTCTAGGATGGTTAACCCATTGTATTCTTCTTCTTTGTCTTCACGCTATCTTCTATATGTCACTTTTCATCTTGTTAATTCTGGACCATATGAAGTCTGTATCAAAAGATTGTTTTATAACCTATTGCAGTTTGTGCTAGTCCATCTGGTTCCGTGTTTATTTGGTGACATCTCTTTTTTGTAGATGGTTGGAGCTGAAGCATCAAGGATGGGTATTAATGGACCTTGGATTACTAAATCATATCTGGAGATGATTCTGGAGAGGAAAGGTTGTCTCTTGGATGTAGTTTTCATTGTTATTTTGTTTCTCCCACTGGTTTGAGTAGCCATTGATTTATCAGTTGAAAATTTAATTGTTTGAACTCTTGGTCAGTTATAGTAATGAATCCAACTTACTGCTGAGAGAGTGAAATCCGTGTCCAGAGTGCTTATGAATTTAAGAAGATTCTTGAGTTTGATTATGGTGGTTAAGCTATTGATTTTAGAACAATATGTTATAGACAGGCTTTCTTAGTTTTGGGTTCTGGCTAGCTTTCATTTGCAATGACAAATTGACAAGCCACATTTGTTCATTTTTTAAGGGATTATCTTAGGAAATTAATGGTGGGTGAGAGAATGCCACCTTCTAATCTTTTGAAACTGTTGCATGCTTATGGTGGCATCAAGAGCTCTTTGATATTTACTTTCATAGATGGAATTTTTTTTTAGAACCCTACCTTCTGCAACCAGAGAAAGTGAGTGGCTTGACTCTTATTGGGAAGGAGGGGTGATGACACGTATTCTCTACTATTCCTTGGCAAGTCAATGCAGCGGTAAAAAATTTATATTTCTCTCAGGGAGGGAGGGGGTGGTTAGTGCACAAGAGAAAATGGTAAAGAAAGGAGAATTCATTGCAACTATTGGCTAGTTGAAGCAAATTCTGAAAAGCTAGCATTCCTGATATTATCGCAGGCTACAATATCATGGATAGGGCTAATGCGTGTTGTTCAATTATCATTCCTAGGATCCACAAAGTTAAAACATGGAAAAATTCACCTTCGTAGGTTCTTCACTACCTTTACGATGACTGTGAGACGATGGTACAAAATTCATGTTGATATGACTTCAACAATCAGATATTTGCGTTCTGATAAAATTATTTTTCACTCGCAGGTGTACCACGTCTGAACACACCACCGTTATCTAATCCGCCTAATGCTGTTTTAGCTAGCAACCAAGAGAGCATCACAGCTCCAAAGCCGCTTCGTGTTAGTTCAAACTTGGTCAACCGGCTAGAAGATTTATCTCAGCCTTGGACGCGTTCCCCCACAAAGTCCAAAATGGAACCTGTCTTAGCAACATGGCATTTTGTCTCACTGGATCCAGTACTAGCTCGTGGCTCTGTTACTGGTATGTTTGTCTTACTCTTACTGGGAACAAGCAGTGATCTACGTGTCGTCATCAATTGTCCATTTGTTTCAATTCCGCTCATAAAACAGCAACAGATCCTACTTCTTCCAGGGATGTCCTGCAGCTTGCTCCTATGCCTGATTCATATGATTTGGACAGAGGATTACTTCTTTCTGTTCAAGCAATCCAGGTTCAGATTATGTGATTAGCCATTTTTACATTTTTTTTTTGAAATCTGAGAATCTGCTCATTCTTGTCACAAACAGAAACTTAATTTCATTACTGTTTTTTTGGCAGGCTTTACTGGAGAACAAGGGTCTTCCAGTTATAGTTGGAATTGGTACAATGAACAACAAAGTTATCTCTCCTCCCCCTCCCCCATAATATGTACTGATATTCATCTTATCTGAAGTAACCTTGATCTTTAATTATCAAAAACTGTTGCCACTAAGAAATTTTGCTTTAAGGACTAAGGATGTTATGCAGTTCAAAAATGCTTGTTAGTGATGCTTTTTTTGACAACCTACTTGTTAGTGATACTTAATAGGAGGAGGGGGGGG
>MCJB01052336.1:0-23870 GCA_002018475.1 Nicotiana obtusifolia | reverse complement strand
CCCCCAAAACACACACACACGCACAAAAAGAAAAAGACATGAAAAGGGAATGAGGGGTGGTGTGTGCGGATTTTCTTGCTTTTACTGAGTACGTCTTTGCACGATATAAATAAGAAAAGAGACGATGCATGTTGAATTAGGCAAGTAAAATGAAGACACAATTGATTTCCTTTTAAAAGTTGTGAAGTTTATTGTTGGTATAGCTATTGCTTTTTGCTGTTTAATCTTCTACAGTAATTAGAGAAGCTGAGTAAGGTCTGCTTAATTTGACTAGGTCATCTTTGAAGGCGTTTATGCTTTGCACCCTGACATCAGAAAATCACTGGATTTGTGGATTGCTGTTGTAAGTATGATGATGTTATACATGATTATCTTGAATTTACTTCACTTCGTTTGTGAAAGTATTTAGGTAAGAAATTTATCACCAATGATTTTATTGCCTGCTTTGGAACAGGTTGGAGGTGTTCATTCACATCTTCTTTCTCGAGTTCAAAGAGACAAAAGTAGAGTTGGCTGCTTTATGTCCCAAAATGAAATTATGACAACAGTGTTTCCAATGTTCCAGCAGTACATTGAACCACATCTTGTTCATGCACATGTTAGTCTATTCTGGAAATATGTTTACTTTTTCTATTTCCTATATAGTTTTCACTAGAAAGTATAAATTTAGCAATACATTGTGCTTTAGAATTTAGTGATTTTTTAAATCAAGCAGAATTCGCTACTAGAAATTTTAAGTAATTGTTGTCATCTCTTGGTAACGTTTATTTTGCATGTCTACTGTGTGGAAGTTTATGTAATTACTTCATGGTGCAAATCACTTGATATTTTGTAACAAGTAGCGGTGCATGAGACAAGCTTTGTACAATATTGTGTAACTTAAAACTCTTTTAACATAAAGTGGAAATAGAAATTCCATTATCTTGTTATTGGTAAATTGGTAGTAATATTTATGGTGGTTTGGGGTGGAGGAGAATGCACTTTGGATGGGGTTGGTAGCGGAAAAATATAGTATTATGGAAGGGGGATGGAGGACTAGAAATATCACAATACCGTTTGGGTGTGGCTTATGGAGGAGTATACATATTTTTTCAGGGTTAGGGATGCACGCAGGGTTAGTTTTTGGGTGCATAAGTGGTGTGGAAGAACGAGTTTAGTGAAGCCATTTGTAACATTGCCAAAGAGATATGACAGTCCAACAAATCTGTAAGTCTCTCAAGGAGGGAGGAAGTTCATTGGGATTTGAGATTCAGGAGGAACCTTCTTCCATCACTTGGTTGAGATATTGTGAGGCGTATGGAGATGGCGAGAGAGTAGAGATGGATTATTCACCGTTAAATCTTATTATTAGAGGTTATTAGGGAGAGGAATGTATCTCCCCTCGTTACTCTATTTAGATTCCCAGGGCACCAAGAAAGGTTTGTTTCTTCGCGTGATTGGCAGCAAGGGGAGTGATTTTAATAGCAGAAAGTTTGTGAATGAGGAGGATCACCTATGTTAGTTGGTGTTTCATGTGCAAAAGCTCGGGCGAAGATGTAGATCATCTCCTTTTGCATCGTCAAATAGTTAATTGATTATAGAGGGTGGTCCTTAATTTGTTTGGTATGCAGTGGGTGATGTCGGGCACAGTAAAGGAGGTGTTGCATAGTTGGACTCACAGAAGGGGAAGAAGTCCAAGGGCATGGAAGATTGCCCCCTTACTATCATGTGAGCTGTTTGCAATGAGAGAAATAGGAGAGCATTTGAAGGAGGGGAACAAGAATTTGTAAAATTGCAAAGTAGACTTTTGTTTCTAGTTTCTTTTTAGTGTACCCATGAGGTCCCCGTTTGTATAGAAGATTGGGTCTCTTTTGTTGAGAACCATATTTTGATGTAGGTTCTCTTCTTTTTGGTCTATGGCTTATTTAAGGGGTTTCCCCCAATTGTTAATAAAATTGTTACTTATTAAAGAAAGTAATATTTATGGTGCTCTGCCTTTTTAATACCATTCTGCAGCTAAAAATCAGGAACGACTTTGATCCTGTGCTCTCCCCTGAGAGTTCATTGTTCGTGCTGAAAAGCAATAAACAGGTCAGTTGCTTCCTTTATGCTACTATGTAGGACTCAGAACCAGTCTTTTCCTTTTGTTGCTTTGACTAACAAACTGTTTACAGGTTGCATATCAAGATATTTTGAGAATTCTTGACCCTACCAAAATATGTAGTTCCGTCCAGAATTTTATTGATATATACTTGCGGCTTCCTGGAATACCTGCCAATGGACAGTTAACTGAGAGTGATTGCATTAGAGTCAGAATATGTGAAGGAAGATTCGCATTGCTAATACGTGAGGTGTGTGATTTAACATGCATACAAATGTATTTATTGGAAAATTTTGTGCAAATGCTTGACCATACTGGCTTATATTTTCTACTGCTACATCTGAAGCCTATAAGAGAAGGAAATTATATTATTCAGCCGAAAGTGGACTTCGATATCAGCATTAGTACTGTCGCCGGCCTCCTTAATCTTGGGTATGTGGAGTATTTGACAATGGAGCTGGTTTTTATTAGGCCATTTCTTGCATTGTCCATCCTTTCATTTCCACGCTTCATAATTTCATTTACTTTAGGCAGATAATGTGTATGATTCTGTTGTATCAATAATTCATGCCATTCAATTGCATTAGAAAATTTTCTTGTGTATACTCTGCTGTCTATTGCATGCTTGGCCTGCCTTGTATGAATTGATCTCAAAGTTCGTGAAATAGACTAAAGGATGTACAGTTGAATAATTTTCTATGAGAACAAAAACTGTCTCTTCTATATAGATTCAGTAGATCCTTTGGAATTTGACATGTCTTGGATAGTTGATTACTGTACTGCATGTTGAGTTTGTTTTCTTGTTATAAACAAATAATGGTTATGAAAGGATAAAATGAAAGGAAGAGCTGCGGGGATATTAGACAATATCTGGTACTTATAAAAGTTGAACACCTGCAGAGTTTAAGTCTCAGCAGAGACAAAAAACACTAGGTGGTTTCTTCTCATCTCCCTAAGTTTTGATGGGCAGAGTTACCCGATACCTGTGCTGGTGGGAGCTAGCAAGTACCCCTGTGGAATAGTTGAGGTGCACGCAATCTGGCCCCTCCCTACCGTTACCAAAAAAAGAAAAGAAAAAAGACGTTGAATGCTTGCTAGTGAAAGCAACAACCAGAATGGCAAGTCTGTACATAATAGAAAGACTATGGCGAGTCTTTGCATAATAGAAAGACTATGTTTGATGTCCCAGTTTGGGTAGTTCAGATGGTTTTCATTGAAGAGGATGAAGAGAGAATGCAGGGAGATGGAAGGGATGAGTTATTCTGGGGCTACCAACAACTTTAATGGAGAAGATGAGGGAAGCACCAGCAAGATGATGGTTGTAAAGGACAAAATGAGTGGGGAAGTGCATTCCTATGGACAAAATAAGATTCAGAAGCCAAGTACAACATATTGGTCAGATGTATGTTGCAGAAAATACCAAGTCTTTTCTGTTTGATGGGTTTAACTCTTTCCGTTTAGTTGGTTTTTGGCTATGAAAGGACAATTGCTGGATGCAGAGCATCAATCTACCTTTCTCACCAATAACTGGGCCAAGCTATGTCCTAACCTTTTTCCCTCTTTTGGTGATACGTAAATAAAATACTTCTTTCCCACATAGGGCGCAATATGAGGGCGACCTACTTACTTGATAACCCCTCAAAAAGGAAAAAAGAGAAAGCAAGAAAAAAACGAGATACAGATAAAAGGATAACAAACCCAATCACACTTTCCTCAAAATGATGCTAATGGAAATACTGAATGTCTCTGTTATCGCTGCTTCTACCCTTTTTTTCCATTTTAACACTTTCTTATTCCATATTATATCTATCCTTTCTCATAAGTATTAGTAAACATAACGCTAATTCATATGTGACTTGGCTCGCATCTGCATTTATATCTTTTCTAGGTTCTTTCCTAGTCAGTATATTTTGAATCAAATTCTTATGCTTCACAATTTCTGATTTCAGGTATCAAGCAGTCGCATATATTGAAGCATCAGCTTATATCTACCAAGATGGGAAGGTACTCTCAGTTTTCTGGATAATGTTTTTATCATACCGAGACACACTAAAGACTTGTCTGCATTATTTTGTAATCTATATCATCTGTGAGAAATAAGAGATAAAAAAATACAAGACACCTATTTCTAGGTATAATATACAATTTATATCTTAAACTGACGAAAGACCTGCTTACTAATAACACTTAATGTTAACTCAACCATTATAACACACCAGCACTTTACTTCTAACTCGTCCCTTAAACTCAAAGTGGAGGATCAACTTGAGTTTACTTATCCAGAAACAACAAATAAGTTGTTGCTGGAATGGTTTATTGAAGGCATGTCGGAAGGTCATTGAAAAGTTTTGATTCACTAGAATCTTGCCAAAATTATGATAGATGGGATCTTAGCAGAAAAAATTTGGTCACTGAAAGAGAAAAATGGGCCTCTCTATCTCAACAAGGTAGGGGTAAGGCTAAGGCTGGGTACACACTACCCTCCCCAGACCTTACTATGTGGGATTATACTGGGTTGTTGTTTTTCTTGTTGTTGTTGAAAGAGAAAAATGGCTGGAAATATGAAATGTCGCTGGAATGCTGCCAACGCAACTGTCACCAGAGAAGAGACACGATTAGTCACAGGTAAAAGGTACTGCTCATTTGGAATTGTCACAAATAAGTGGCATGTTGTTGTTAGAACGTTCATCGAAAAGAAGCACGGGTGCCACCGGAATGGTCACTCAAAAGAGACTTTCTTATTCCGGGAGACCAGTCACCTAGATATGCTCAATACTACTACTTATTCATAAAGAAATAAGTGTGGTGACACCAAAACGGTCACTTTAAGGAGGAAAGACAGTATAATCAGAAGAACAAAGAGGACTTTAGGAGATTAGAAGAGAGGAAGAAAAGGATCTTGGTAGAATCAATGAATTAACAGTAATTGAACTAGTGGTAGATTTCAGTGATTTGTCACAAAAAGGAACTATCAAGAAGGATTTCTTTAATAGGGAAATAGGAACAAATAGCTACACAGAAGAAATATTGTTGGGGGCAGAAATCAAGATGCTTGTGATTAAGTGAAAGAGATAAAAATACCAGATTTTTGCATCGACAGTACAACCTCATTGTCAATTTACTGGTAGCAGAGGCGGACCTACCTTAGGGTTAGGGGGGTTTCACGGGAACCCATTAGCCTCGGAAAAAATACAATAAATATATTTTATATATATTTGTATACACACGGGGGACCCCTTCAATACTTTTCCTGGCCCCCTTAGCAACAAAAGCAGGACGGAAGAGATGGTTTTTGTAGCTTGCTTGAGAGCTTCAGTTACTTGATGAACCTAGGTTCGAAACCCAGCTCCTACACTTTTTCTTTTTTATTTTCTTTTAAATTTTTTTTAATTCCACGACTGTTAACTTAGGTATTAGTAGTTTTATTTTATCTTTTTTGAATTTTTAAGTACTTGTACCCGATAATCAACCTAATGTTTTAACCTTTTTCAAACTCAAAAACCAAAGTAACCCTCCTGCCTCTCACCTCTCTTTTTCAAACAAAAGTAAAACCTTTGCTCAACCCTTCTGCTAAAAAATAAAAACACTTTTTCAAACGATTGTTTTAACCTTATTCTGCGTCTGCTCGAGCTCGACTTCAACAGTCCTAATCAGCGACGATTATTGAGTTTGAGACTCTTCTTCAGCTGTAACAGTAAGTTTATTTGAGTAAATTTTAATTTAATTTGAGTAATTTTTTTTTCTTTTAAAAATATTAACATAGCAAAATAATTTGGTATCAAAATTTTGCTTTCTGCAAAGAGTTTTAGAGCCAAATGGTGAACTTAAAATTTGTATTTTGCTGATAAATAAATTATTATACCCATTATGTTTTTATAGAGTTACACGCCTAACTTTATCGCTAGTAATTGGCATGCGTAAGAAAATGGTGCCTTCGTCATGCTCAAATCCTGGGTCCGCCTCTGGCTGGTAGAGGGGAAAGTAGCATATAATATACAGTCATAATCCCTTTGTGTACTGATAGGAGGCTTTTCAGTTGCACTGCAGGTTTTCAGTAGTATTCCTAGGTGTTGGTACGAATCTGTTGTACCTTTTATCCAATGTGCTTTGGATCTGACTCCTGATAAATTTTGTTTTCCTACTCATATGCTGCACTCTACCTCCTCCTCAATTATGTGTGGTTGATATTACGTGTTAAGGTTCCCACTTTTTTCATGCATTACTTCTTATGTGACTTGGTTTCGGGGAAATGAAGGGCTCTTCTTTTTAGATTCTTATAGAGGTTGATCATCTACAAGATGTGTCTAGCCCTTACATACAAATTAAAGGGGTCAATAAAGAGGTTGTGGCAGCTGCTGGTTCAACACTCAAATTAGATGGTTCATATACGACCAAGGTTTTGACTTTCATCTTCTTTTTTCCTTCTGATTTGACATTACTATTACTATCAGAATTCTGTCTTACATCAGAAACAGTCCAAACTCTGATAGCTTACTTTTTTGAATTTCTTCACAGAGTTATCTTCAAATAGTTTTAGAAAGGTTGCCTGCACTAGAGAGAAGTTCAAGTGGTATCCATTCCCAACAGGCAGCAAGGTTGCAAGAACTTGTGGAATACATACAATCTCAGGTAACCTTGTTTGGTGGGTTATCATACCTCAGTTTTGTAGTTTATCATTGATATGTTGATATGAGATGAAGGTAGAAAGGAGCTTCGGAAATGCTAACGCTTGGTTTTGCATATATCTGCATGATACTCTACTGCTCTATCTTCCCTGTTATAGTTTGATATCTAGATGGAAGTGGTTGAGGCCAATATTTACTTCAATCATTTGTCTTTCAATTTCCTCATTGTTCATGCGTTTGCTGAGAACATTTTGTTGAACATGCTTTTAGTGTTATTTTTCACTCTTACAACTGAAGTCCGACATTGGCTCAAGTTAGCGTTTGATACAAATAAAGGAAACATATAAGATTTGGCTAAAAACTTGCAACCTGAAAACTTGATTAGGCTGTTCAATTAATGATGGTGCGGCCCACTGGTTGACTTGGACGGTAGTCTGGACATGGTTGTTTAAATTGGTTTTTCTAATTAAAGAAGAATGGTTTGAAATTGGTTTGCACTAGAAATTCTGCTTATAATTCTGTCTTCCTCCAAGCTTAAATTCTTCAAGGCTATCTATGACGCTTTCATTTTCTTGTTCTTTTTGTTTTATTTTTTTCTCTTTTTCCTTTAAAACTATATTAAGCTCCTCCTTGGTTAACTTTTTCCTTAACATTTTTGGTCAGAAGAAATACATTTTCCAGCAAACGAGGAAAAGTGTGTTCCTTCACAACATCTCAACTCTTAATTTCATATCACTGCTCCTACCAATAAGTAAACATTATTATGGATTTTAATACTCATAATTTTCATCAAAAAACTACTGTTAACTTTCTCAGAAAAAGAAAAAAAAATCATCAAAACACTCTCCGGTTTGTTAAAGTTATCATCGATCTTTAATAATATTTTCTTTGGAAATGTTTTCAACTATCAAACCAAACAGCGGAAAACATTTTCCAGAAAGTCATCTTCCAGAGGACATCTTCAAAAAATATCTTCTATCGTACCAAACACACGAGATAATTGCAGAAGGAGGACCGAGTTTTTACAGTGAAGGCCATATGGCTGACCGTGTCCAGTAAAGGAGTTTTTTTCGAGTGCTTCCCATTAATTCATGAATCATATATGCCTTCATGTGATACGCCACCTATTTCCCTCAGCTACACGTACTAGTTTGACGTATGCTTCTACAGTGTTATAGTATGTAGATCGTAAGCTCACTCACATACTACTTCGACGTTGTGGAGTGTTGGTACACTGTTATAACATCTAGGTCGAGCTTACTGCATGATATCAAGTCTGATGGTTAGTTAGCCTCTTATTGATTAGTGTTTTGTCTATTGCAAGCAGGGAAGCAGTTCATCTTCAGAGTCCTCGCCCAGTAGAGAGATTTCACCATTGGATGGTGTAATTGAAGACATGCAGTCAAGGATTAAAAGGCTTGAACGATGGCAAATGATCAATACAGTATTTCCATTTCTCTCTTGTTTTCTTGACTGCCTCTCTCACCATAGAAGTTTGAATTCTGGCTTAAATTCTATCATGTAATCACAGGTTCTATGGACATTTTTTATGTCTGCTTTTGTTGGTTATTCACTCTACCAGAGGAAGAGGCAATAGAAGGCTTATAGAGGTGATTCAGCAAAGCTAATGCTTGACCATCAGTGACTGGCTCCTTTGAACAATCTCATAGCTTCTTCTGATCATCACATTTTTTATCGGGTGATTGATCTACTTCTAATTGACTTTCGATTTTTCGCCCTGAAATGTATGATGTGTGGCTCCACATCTGTAAATACTATTCTGCAACTGCTCAACGAAATGTGAGTCATGCCTAATCAATCTTGCAGAAGTTTTCTAATCAAAACTGAATATTTTTGTGTCGTTGCCACTTCTCTATGTGGTTTAATGTATGATTCCAGCTAACTCTTAGGGGTCGTTTGGTAGGATGTATTAGGAAAAATAATACATGTATTAGCTTTGGTATTATGGCATTAGTAATACCATGGTTTTCAATACAGGGATAAGCATGTATAAAGATAAAACAGTCCCATTATTAATCCCAATATCGGTAATACACCCTATTCAGTACTATTTTTATGCACCCTACCAAACGACCCCTTATAGTTTTAAAAGTTGAGGATCCATTCACTTCGTTCATTTATAGGGTAGAAATGCTGCTAATTAACAAGTTAAAGTGGCTATGATGGTCTGGATCAGTTCTACATGATAGAAGATTTCTCATGTTTCCAGTTGCTTTGGTTGGTCAAATGCCGTTTGCTAGAAGAGAAAACTTGAATAAGAAAGGTGAAGGGAAAGCAGAAAGTAACTTACTTTCAATTGCTTCTTGGCCAGATCACATAGGACTGTTTTGTTTGTTGCAAGTGAATAAATATAATCTGGCATAAAATTCTGCAATGTTAATATGACATTTGATTTCCCATATTAGACTTTCATTTCTTATTCTGCATATAGTTTCCAGTGTATAATTTCTAGAAACACTACTTGCATAACAATTCATGTGTTATTATTGTTATTTGTTAAGTGTGGTAAAAAAGATTTCGATGATAATAACCCTTGCATAGTTGTGCGAATAAGTGTCCTCTTATTTTGAGCGATGATTTGGATAGCTTTGAGGGAATGTCTACATTACAACGACCCAGTGAAATCTCATGAGTGGGGTCTGGGGAGGGTAGTGTATACAAGAGAGGCTGCTTCCGATAGACCCTCGACTCACAACGATGGTAAAGGATAGTGGAACAGTAACATCAAAGAAAGTAAGAAAGATAACACCAACAATGTGGCAACCAGAAAGCAAAAAAGAAAAGCAATAACAATAAGCAGTAACAATGACACAGCCTCCTACAACCTAACTTCCAACCATAATGAGGTAGTATGGACACAATAAGAGCTACAAGCAGTCTAAGACACAACACTATCAGACTAGCCTCCTACCTCCTAACCTACAACCTTAATGCTCGACCTCCACATCTTCTTATCAGGGGTCATTTATCCTCGGAAATCTGAAGCCGCACCATGTACTGCCTGATCACCTCTCTCTAATACTTCTTAGGCTGCCTTCTACCTCTGCTCATACCCGTCAAGGCCAGCCGTTAACACCTCCTTACTGGGGCATCAATGCTATTCCTCCGCACGTGCCCGAACCATCTAAGCCTAGCTTCCCACATTTTGTCTTCTATGTAAGCCACACCCACCTTCACCCGGATATCTTTATTCCTTATCCTATCCGGCCTAGTGTGGTCACACATCTATCTCAACATTCTTATTTCTGCTACTTTCATCTTTTGGATATGAGAATTGTTGACTGGCATTCTGCACTATACAACATGACCAGTCTCACCACCGCTCCATAGAATTTACCTTTAAGTTTCGGAGGCACCTTCTTGCATTCTTTCGTGGAAATGAGAAAGTATTTTCTCAATCGCAAGCTCAATTCTACTCACTTCTAAATGGCATTATTAAACTTCCTATTTATTTTTGTGAAACTTTTGTATGTGAATAGAATACTCGATTGAAAATATTTGTATAGACGACAGTAGTTATTTAGCATAAAGGTGTATTTATTGCTATATTATACTAGTTTTGGTCTTTGTTAGAACTTAGAAGTCCTTTATTCTGCATATGGACTTGTATGTCGGTGTAGTGATAAGCATGGTGTTAAAGAACCTCTATTTTTTAGAGAACTTATAATATAACCTTAAGCAACAACCACAATAACTATGCTCAATCTCAAGTAAGATGGTATAGGATATATGAATTCTTGTTGAACATGTCGATTTTGTATTATGGGGATTCATCATAAATTGATTAATTATATGCGAATTGTCAGCATTGTTGTACTCCTCCTTTATTCGAGTTTGGAACTGGCAATGCGAGTAGACTCGCAAAAGTGGAGTTACCTTAAAAGACAAGGTATATGTCTTCTCCACCTCAACTGTAGATGTAAGTTGTGGAAGAGATTGAAAATATGACAGTTGCTTGATAATGCTTTCTTAAAAGTCAACAATTCTCTTAGCTAATTTTGCTTGTACAATTCAATGATTGCATATCTATTGAACCTAAGGGGAAAATAGGTTATTTTTTATGCTTTTGATTGAATTCTTAGTCAACCAAATAGAACTACAAAGGTGGAGATGAAAAAGCTAATCCGCAGCAGCTGAGTTTATTTTATAGTATGTCAAACATTGTCTGGTATTTGGTATTTTATTGTTGAGGAAAGTGAAGCTACTGCTTCTTCGACTGTTAAAAAAAGGCAATCTGGTCTCATCATATCTTTAGTTTCATCAGCCCTCTGTAATTTTTCCAGTACTTCTCCTATTGGATTCACCAATACAAACTGCAATGCCAAAATCAAGAAGGAAATGAATATCAGAATAAATAAAAAAGAAAATGGTCTTGAGGATTTTGACTTCATCTGAAAAGAAATAGTGACTGTAAAAGCTAAAGTACACTTGCCTCAAGGCCTTTCTTTTCCAGTGACATACTCAAATCCTTGAACAATGAGACTCCACTTGTATCAATGGCAGTCACAGCTGAAGATAAAAAACAAGCCACAATTACTTGTCAAGTTGAAATTAATTGTTTTATTTGTGGGAATTTCTTGATGTCCTGACTGTCTCTTGGTATTATCTAAAAATAAGGGGAAGGGCAGCCTCATTGCACTAAGCTCTCGCTATGCGCGAGGTCCGGGGAAGGGCCGGATCACAAGTGTTTACTGTACGCAACCTTATTCTGTATTTCTGCAAGAGTTTGTTTTTACAATTCGAACCCGTGACCTCCTGGTCACATGGTAGCAACTTTACCGGTTATGCCAAATTGGGAATAAATGACAATATTGAGAACCATGTCTCTATGAACTTACCAGACAAATCAAGGACCGCAAATCTAAGCCCTGACTGTTTCACGTTTTTTCCTCCCTCTGCATCATAGTCTTCTATCCATCTTGAAATCCTTTTTTTTTGGGGCAAATAAAAAGACCTAAATAAATATGGAAGGAAGAAAAAAAGAAGAAAAATGAAAGACAGAATGGTCAATGCAGCAGTTCAACTAGTACTAACCTTTCTTTAAGATAAGTTGCATTGGCAAAGTTGATTGGAGCTTCAATACTTAAAATTAGAAAACCAGGAACACTCATAGCCTCTTTATAATGATCAAGATTTCTATAAATTCCAGTACCAGGTATATTTCCCAACATTACTGTTTTTGGCCTTGTAATTTGCAGCAACACCTTTAGAATTGATATTCCAATCTGAAATTCATTAAAAAAGAAAGTAAAAAACCAAGTAATGTAACAATAACAACAACATACCCAACATTATCCTACAAGTAGGGTCTGGGAGGTAGTATGTACACACCTCCACCTTGTGCGGGCAGAGAAAGAAAAAGGGAAGGGGGGGTGGGGGGTGGGGAGGAAAGGAACTTGAAGAGGGAACTTACTGCAATGGCAAGACCATTTTGAACAGAAATGAAGATGACTCCAAAGAATGCACATAACAAGACTAGGAAATCAAATTTATCGATCTTCCAGATTTGGTAAGCAGCTGGGACGTCGATTAAGCCAACAACAGCAGTGACGATTATGGCTCCGAGCACAACATTGGGAGTATATTGGAAGAGGGGCATTAGGAAAAGGAGTGTCACCATCACTGTCACTGCCATTACTATGTTAGAAACTGCAGTTTTGCTTCCTGCATTATGATTCACTGCTGACCTAGAGAATGCACCTGAAAATGTAGAGTTACATTTAGAGA
This sequence comes from Nicotiana obtusifolia, assembly GCA_002018475.1. Taxonomy (NCBI): domain Eukaryota; kingdom Viridiplantae; phylum Streptophyta; class Magnoliopsida; order Solanales; family Solanaceae; genus Nicotiana; species Nicotiana obtusifolia. The sequence goes on along the minus strand of MCJB01052336.1, from coordinate 11,417 downwards.
ATTCTGCAGTTTTAGAGATTCTACAACAACAACAAACAAACTCAAATCCCACAAGGGATGTCTTGGGAAGGTAATGTGTACACAAACGTTACTTCTACTTTGTAAAGGTGGAGATGTTGTTTACGATAGACCCCGACTCAAGAAACAGTGTAAATAAAGCAACAAACAGTTTTAGAAATTCTAAACTATTGAAAGGTTTATGTACCAGTTGTGACGTAGCAGGAAGTTGAGGAACCAACTATGTTCATGACCCCAATAGCAATCATCTCTTTGTTTCCATCCACTTGGTAGTTCTTTAAAGCAGCAAAAGTCCTCCCCACTGCAATTCCTTCCTATTTTTTTTTATACAACACATTAAGTAGGCATTTCGACATAAAAATTTTAATTTTTGAGAGAAACGTAGTATTTGAAATTAAGTTGAAAAATGATACTTGAAATTTGAAATTATGTTTGAACATACATTTCACTTGAAAAAATACTGCAGTTTTGTGAGTGGGAAAAAGTGGTTTTGAAAAATTCACTCACAAAAAAATTTCAAAAACTTATAAAATTTTATGGAAAAATATGTTCTTGAAAAAATATTCTGAAAAAAAAGGAAAAAATATTTATGGACAAACAGGTCCTACGTTCTTTCTAAAGATATTGGTGCCTGCTTTGAGCTTTATAGTCATTATTTATGGATGTTATATTCCAAAATCATAATTTGATTTCTTTTCCTTTTTCATAAAAAGATAGGTAAAAGAGGGGGAAAAAATTACAGTAAGTGAAAGGATGCCAGTGACAATTCCAGTTTTGATTACAAGTCCCAAGTAGCTTCCACTGAAATGTAACATGTTCCATGAAGGAGGGTTCAACCCTTCTTGTAATTTGCCAATCTACCAAAAGACAAAAGGAAAATAATTAACAAGTATTAAGATTTAGAAATATAGTAAGAGATATTAGAAGTATAGATAAATTTTCTTGGGTTTAGAAACATACAATGCTGATACCATGCTTCTGACCTTTCATCGCAAAGACCAGAAGTGTAGAGATAATGACAGAAAGAAGAGGGGCTCCCGCTGAAACCCAAAATAGCTTTGGCTTTCTCATGCTCTGCACCCAAAAGTTTATCATGTTAATACCAAATTGCAGAATAAATTCTTTCTAGGTTTGTCTTGTGTCTCCGAAACAAACGGTCCATTTATTGATGGGCGAACGACGGGGATTGAACCCGCGCGTGGTGGATTCACAATTCACTGCCTTGATTCACTTGGCTACATCCTTCCCTACCCCCGCACATGTTGAAGTCTCTATCTACGATCAGATCCTTTCTGAATTCCCCTATGACCGCTTATCAAAGAGAAGCTTTTTCCTATACTATAGTGGCAAGACTATTGTTGTATTTCGGAATTAGAGGAAACAAAGCTTCAACAAGTAGAAGCTTCCTGGCAAAGCTTCAAACAAAGAGGTTGGGCTGTTCACTTCATTGATATACAGTCAGATTTTTCTATAACAATATCAAAAACCATTCACTATAAAATTCAAGTTTTTTATGGAACTAATTTTCATGATATGTTATAATATATGTTCACTATAACAGTATTGCGCGATAACAACTAAAAGAATTCGACACAAATGAGACTATTATAAAAATGTTCATTCTAAAAACAGAAAGAAAAGAAAAAAGTAAGTCAAAAGTATCAAAGTATTTTTCTCTCATAAGTCTATGATATCAGTTACAAATTTTCTTAAGATTATGGTTATTTTTTTTTATTTTGGATTACCTAGTTAGCCTAATTTAAACTTTAATTAAATCGTCCTTCAAAAATATATAGAGATTTACAAAGAACATGAAAACTACACGAGATTACAAGATTCTTACTTTAGAAAAATAATGGGTAAGGAATTTAAGAAATTCGAACTTATCTACTGTGCAACAAAACTTTGAAATCACAGTCAATACATTATTACGTACTTAATTTGTGAACTTTATTATGACTTTTGCATTTAGAATTCAGTAAATTACGTCAACTAAATATGACTTCTCCTTACGTTTTAAAAGTGAAGAAAGAAAAATAAAGGAAAAAACAAAACTGGAAAAGAGCACTTACAATGTGTCTGGTCAATAGGAGGAATACCAAGAAGCAGAATGCCATGAGTATAGTTTGCCAAGACCACTGCATATATACCATGTAAAATGTTACTACTTCAGTTAAGCCCCTCAAAGTGATAAACATGCTCTCGGGTTTGTAGTCTTGAAAATAGAGTCGCCTTTAAGAGAGAACGTATTACTTTTAAATTAGTCAGACTCAAAAACGATAGCGTGAAAAACAAAAACCTAAACATCATAAGGTCAAACACTACTATCTTGACTTAAATGTGGTCAACTCAAATTGAAAATTAGAAGGTGTTTGTGGATGTCTTTTATAAAATTTCAAGAATTAATAAAGAATTAATTTTTTTCAAACTATTTTGGAAGAAATCTTAAAAAAATTTCGGTGCATTACTAGCTTATAAAATGCTACAATGGTCAACATTTTTTCTTGTTGACTACATGTTTCTCATTCTACTACACCATCGTGTTAAATTGCTATTACTTGTTTTTCTACAATCAATTATTTTCAGATTCTAATCACCTTTTTAATTAGACGATTTTACATTTATAATGAACGTATCCACATCAAAATTGTAAAAAAATAAAGTTAACAAATGGAGAGACAATTAGTACTTTATTTTAAGAATCTTGAATTCACATGATGGCATCGAAAGCCAAGTCAGCACGTGAATATTCTTATAATCCAAATGTAGAAAAGACACAGACAAATACAATTCTCTGAATTTGCTCCAAAAAGCTGAAGACTAAAGACAAATATAGTTTTATATAATTCCAAAAAGGAAATTAAAGTATAATTATCAGTTACATTTACATACAATAGTACATAAGAGAGGGTTAAAAAGACAGTAGTAACCTCATTAGTTCTGTGGAAAACAGAACTTAGAACAGGGACTATCGCCATTTGCTTGGTAAAATTTGTTATGCCAAGAAGACTCTTGAGTTGCTGCAGTGACACTATAACAGCAGCTCCAGCCATGAATCCGATCAGTGTTGCTTTTGAAAGAAAATCAATAATAAAACCGAGTCTGCAATTTCCCAAAAATATCAAAGAAATAGATTACTAAATGGATCATAGACTTGTAATTACTCTTTTTCTTTTTAGGTAATAGTAGAAGGGAAGCCTTGGAGCAACGATAAGGTTGTCTCCGCGTGACCTATAGGTCACGAGTTCGAGCCGTGAAAGTAGCCATTAATACTTGTATTACGGTGGGCTATATGCATTACACCCTATAGGATGCGGCCTGTCCCTCAACCCTACTTGAACGCGGGATGTCTTGTGCACCAGGCTGTACTTTTTATTTTCCTTTTAGGTAATTTGTAATTCAGAAGAATGAAATAAAAAAAAGTGGGAATTACCTCAAAAAGCCTAAAGAAGCTTGGAAAAGGCCAGCAAAGAAAGTAGAAGAGAAAGCAAGTTGAAGGAACAAGATTGGATCTTTAGTTGGGGACACCACTTCTCTTAGCATTGATCCTAAAACAAGTGATGCAATTGAAACTGGCCCTACTGCAAGATCCCTTGAACTTCCAAGAACAGCATAAACAAGAGGAGGAACAAAACTTGAATCTACACTCCAAAAGCAAATGAAAAGAAAAAAGAAAGTTACTTAAGTACCCCCAACAAATTAAAAAATGAAAAAAATAATTGCATGATGATAATGAAAACACTCACAAAGACCAACAATTGGAGGTAAGTTAGCTAGTTTTGCATAGCTAATTCCCTGCCAAAAACAAAAAAAAGGAAAGAGTTAGCAAAGTGATAATAGTAAAAAAGAAAATTACCATAACTTTACAAGACAAATCAAGAAAACGGTTAGGCCTGAGACGAAAAAAGAACCAACCTGAGGAATTGCAAGGCTAGCAATGGTGAGGCCAGAGATTACATCAGATTTGAACAACTTGAAGCTGTAATTAGGACCCCATTCTAGTATGGGAAAAACATACTGAGCACCAAGAATTAGCTTCTGTTTCAATGGCTGGCCTTTGAATTGACGTAAAGGGTCATCAGGGAAAAAGGTTTCTTTCAGCCTGTTTTTGAGTTTTTGAAAGGTGCTTCTATGGGGTGGAGAAACAACTTTGTGTACCTCCATAGCTGTTATGTCTATAACTCTGCTCTCATTATTTGGTTCCATTTTGGTCTAACTAATGAAAATGGATTGGAATGCAAAATGTCTATGCTTCCTTTCCTCCTATTTATGTTTCCATCAACTTTCAAAAAGACAGCTACCAAACAAACTAGTACTACTCCACTTGGTAATTTCTATACCTTCAAGAAAAAGAAAGAATAACTTACTAAGAAGAGAGAATGAAATGCAAATGTAACAGTACTTGTGTCTGAATATTTTTCCTTGTCTAGAGACTTTAGGCTGACTAAATTTATAGGTAAAATATGGACATATAGAATCTAAAAAGGAGATCACAAAATCTACTCAATATCAAACAAGTAAACTTACTATTGACTTGGAATTTGTATGGAAGGTGATAGTAAGTGTAATTGTCCAAAAGATGGAGAAAGTGAAGTTGGATAAGATTCTGATGAAAATAAGGTGAGATTTTGCGATAGGTACATATCCTAGTAAATATGTGAAATGGGAAAATGAGAAAATTAATAGAGAAATTTCATTAAATGGAAGGGTGCAATTCTCTAAGAAGTTTATGAAATTTTTTCCAAAAAATATAGAGCAAGGGTCAAGATTATAAATGAAGAGTAGTCAGAGTTTCAGAGGGATAATTTTAGATAAAGTGATATGTGGAGGTCGGTATGGCGGCAAACTGCTCTTTGCTAATTTTTATTTTTATCTTATTATATAAAAGATTTTTTTGTAGACACTTCGCAGTGGGAAAAAATACAAATAAAATACGAGAAACATTCTCGAGAAGAGAGGAGCCGTGGTGGTCCCCCGGATCGTGCGGATCCCACGAGTGGATCGAGTTGGATCTATATTGGATCTCACCCGAATCGCCCCATCTATCCTCCTGAGGAGGAGTTTGGTTTCAAACCCCGATTCGAACAGGAGAAGTATGTCATACTAATGTGCCTTGGATGATCCACATCTCAGGGTCAGACGTATCCATCGCAGTCGGCCTACTAAAACGTCACGATCACATAACGCTATGTGTAGTAATTCTCTTACTAATGTTGGGAATAGTTCAAGTTTAATTTCACTTTTTAGATCAAATTATTCTTTGATAATTATATATATCTTCTAATATTAAAGATCTCAGTGTTGTTTTGGGAAAAATATATTTTGTAAATTAAAAAAATATTTTTAAGAGTAAAATAATAGTATAAGTTTTGGTCAAACCAAAAATACTTATAAGTTGAAAAATTATAATCTCGGAATGACCAACTTAGCTTAACTTATGACTTTCACTAATTTAGTTTATAAGCACATAAATAAGTCAAAATATATCTTATAAACTTAGTCAAACACCTTTACGTTCATAATGAAATAACAATAAGATTGATTAAATAAGATTTATGTCCAGAAATGATCTTTTAACTTGCTCTGAATAGATTATAATAATTAGATTTTCAGGAATTTCTGGATGAAAATTCTCAACAAGATCTATATAGGAATACTTTTATTGATTTTGCATTAAGTAAATATACCTTCTTATGTCATTATATGGTGCAGAGTTGCAAATTTCAGTGCTAGAATGACGTCGGTTTATTTAATTTTACTTTTGAAAGTGAAATACGAACAAAATGTTGATATGAATTGATTATATCTGTTTCTTTTATATTTTGCTTTATTAATAAGGTATGAAATAATAATACTTACACAAGTCTGAATACTATGCACAAATAGAATGTTCTCAAATTTGTCAGTTTTTTACTGGCTTGCTTATATAAAGAAGTACTCGTGGAGGGTAAATCTCACAAATGGTAGTATAATTATACTTTTTTTTACCAAAGTTATATAACTTTATTTTTTAATACAAAAATTATATAACTATGACTTTTTTTCACCAAAGGGATATAACTATATTTTCTCACACAAAAATCATAAAACTTTTACTAATTCACACAAAAATCATACTGATCGAAATTTCAGTAGTATTTTCTTATTTCGTGATTTTTATTTTTTATCTTGAGTCTAATAAATAATATTTCAATTAAAATAGGGATGACCCAACCCAACCCGGTTCACCCAACCCAATACTCCTATATATAAATTAAAATAGTACTAAAAGTGAATAGTAAATTCTTTAAAATATGATATTTTCATCTTTTATTTTTTTTAAAAAGATTTTTATTCAAATCGATAGCATTTTTATTTCAAGTGCTCTCTAATTATACCTTTTATTTCTTTTTCTTTTTTTTTTTTTCAAATCTCATGTATTCCAATTGAAGTTTTTTATGGTGGAAGAATTTACTTTTCGTATTATTTTAACTTTTGTATATGATTATTGGGTCAGGCTGGATTAAGTCATTCCTATTTTAGAAAAAAAATATAAAATTAACCGACTGTTCGAAACTAATTGCATTTGCTAGCCAATATATATACATATATATATATATATATATATATATATATGTAATGTGTATGTTATATGTATATAATACACACATAAATAAAAAATATTTTTTCGGCTATTATTTTTGGAAGGGTTAAAAATATACTCATATTTCTTCTATTTTAATTGGGTAATTATTTATTAGACTAAAAATAAAAAACATAAAACATAAAATAAGAAAATAGTATCGGAAAATTTATTTTCCTACCACTATGATTTTTATGTGAGTTAGTGAAAGTTTTATGATTTTTGTGTGAGAAAACAAATTTATATGACTTTTGTGGGAAAAAATCATTGTTATATGATTTTTGTGTGAGAAAACAAAGTTATATGACTTTGGTGAAAAAAAGTCATAGTTGTATGACCATTTGTGAAATTTACCCTACTTGTGGGTATGATCATTTGTGAAATTTACCCTACTTGTGGATATATTAAAGGAACACTATAAGGTAATTACCTACAAAACTAACACACCCGTTTCACAACAGAGATTGTCCTAGGCAGAGATTAACCCAGAATTTGAAGGTCTGTGTTGCACTTTTGGATTCAACCAAAATCTGCCTTGTATATAAGGTGACTACTACTAATATACCACTATTTTCTAAAGACATATACATCTATACATAGAGTTTTTCCCGAATTATACGGGTGTCGGTAACTTCTCTCAATAAGGTCCGTCTCTGGTCCTACGTACTTTTCCATACTTAACAAATTATTTGTGGCGGGGAGCCCTTTATCCTCAAAAGTTGAATTTATCGACGTAAATTAGATTAGTCGGACCTCAAAATGAATCTCTGAGTATCGGGTGCCAAAAGAAAAAAAAGTCTATCAAGATAACTAGTCATTTGAATAGAACACAAATATCCTAACCAACTCCTAGGAGTTTACCATAATTTTTCAAACTATAGAAGTCAGTCAAAGATGAGTAGACTAAAGCTATCTCGAATAAGATACTAATTACTCCTACCTTTTTCAGTCACGAGTTAGGAAGCACAAGTACATCATGTTGAATAAGACCATTACACCAAATAGGCACATTCTCTATACTTTCTTGTTCAATAATAATTAAGGATTATTTTAACTGTGAAATATTTGCATGATACATATGATAAATGGAACTTGGGCCTAACTCAACCCCGAAAACTAGCTTATGAGATAAGGATTGCCCAAGACTATATAAGGAGACCAAATACCTCAAATCCCACCGATGTGGACAACTCAACACACCCCCTCACGCCCAGGCCTGCACTCTGGAGCGTGGACAACATAAATGAGGGCCCAACATCGGTAACAATAATTGGGATGGGCCTGACTCTGATACCATGATAAATGGACCTTGGGCCTAACTCAACCCCAAAAGCTAACATCCAACCCTACATATAAGAGAAAAGCTTAGTTAGGTGTCCAAATCTGGAAGTAGCAATTAGAGAATTAATCACGCAATTGGAAGGGAAGTAAAAAGGAATAAACTAATTGAGCAAAAAGGCAGGAAAGAATGGAGAGGCTTGGTTCCAGAAGATCACATGGGAACAGATTCTTGATGTTCTGCAATTATTTGGATGTACCAATCAAATTTTGATATATTTGGCAGGACCCTATATCTTGAAATGCAATTATTCCTATCCATGAGGTTGGTCTGCTACGTAAATTAAAATAGAACACAATTCTTGAATTAAGTTTGTCTTGTCATTAGATGCAAAATCTCTGGTTCAACACAGTTCCCTACTTGACCTGTATATTTTGTCACTAAAGAGAACTTGGAATTTGGTTTTTTCCTTATCATTTTCTTGTCTATGTCGGAGTTTTTGTTCAAGTGGCAACTTGATTTCCTCTCGTGATATTTTCCTTGTTTTGTACTGTGCTTTTCCCTTCTCCGTTTTTATATCCTTTTGGGGTTGGAGGATGTCGGAGATCAGAGATGTAAAATAACAACTCTATGGGTTGTTGAAGTGTGTGACCGGATTGTTGAAACGTGTGACTATCTTATCTAAAAACTTAAACGGTTAGAGAGAGCACACTTTTATTTATTTTCTTAATTGTGTCTTTAACACGCCTTTCATGTACTGGCATGATTCTTTTTTATGAGTCAAGTATGTGAAAATTACTTTTAATAGTGGCTGACGGTGAGACTCGAACCCAAGACCTCTACCTGTTCGGATACCATATTGAAGTGTGTGATCGTCTCATCTAAAAACCTAAATTTTAAAAAGGACGCTTCTAATTTACTTAATTGTGTCTTCAACACATGTTACAAACGTATTAATTGAAAGAGAAGTCGAAAATGCACTACCGAACTAGTATGCTTTATGTTGACAACTTAAAATAAGGAAAAATAGTATGACGTGACGACTATTAACATTCTTTTGACTAAGTAGATATTGGTTGCTACAAGAATATATATATCTGTGTTATTAAAAGTATATATCTATTTTTTCACGTAAAATGTATCCAATACTATTATGCTATTTCAGTGGAAGGTTGTGGCTTTGCAATTGTAAGATAAAATTAAACAAAATAAGATTTGCAATCAATCTCTCTCTATATACACACACACCAGAGAAGGACATCATACACATATATATGTGTTTTAGATTTTGGTTCAGATTCTTTTGGTAACATTGTTCTGAACCAGATATGTTGGAAGTTTGGAAAGAGGAAAACTTTCAGTCATATTTGATAAATGGACCTTGGGTCTAACTCAACCTTAAAAGCTAGCTTATGAGATGAGGATAATCCAAGACCACATAAGAAGACTAAAGACCTCAAATCCCACCGATGTGGGACAACGCAACACATCCCCTCACGTCCAGGCCTGCACTCTGGAGCGTGGACAACATAAATGGGGACCCAACATCAGTAACAATAATTGGGATGCGCCTGGCTCTGATACCATGATAAATGGACCTTGAACCTAACTCAACCCTAAAAGCTAGCTTATGAGATGAGGATTGTCCAAGACCACGTAAGAAGACTAAAGACTTCAAATCCCATCGATGTAGGACAACGCAACACACCCCCTCACGTCCAGGCCTGCACTCTGGAGCGTGGACAACATAAATGGGGGCCCAACATCGGTAACAATAATTGGAATGGGCCTGGCTCTGATACCATGATAAATGGACCTTGGACCTAACTCAACCCTAAAAGCTAGCTTATAAGATGAGATGAGGATTGTGCGAGACCATATAAGGAGACCAAAGACCTCAAATCCCACCAATATGACAACTCAACAATATCATTTCCTCTCCTGAAATAAGTGGTGGAAAGTATTTTTCTTTACATTCTTCTAACTTAACTAACAAAAAATTAAATACCTACTATACTATATAGGTATCTATAAGTGTTCTTCTAAGATGTACCTAGTCTAGTATATGTATCATAATTTTAATATTTTATACTCTTCTCTTTAATTCCTTGGTTCATGAATAAAACCATACATGCATTCTACATTTTAATTTTATTCGGTTTGATATTTCAATTTTTCTTGTATACACCTGTATGGATGAGTCGAATTCTAATACACTATTCTCCATGGGCCATTCCTACTTTTTGCTGGCCTAATGTGTTATGTCCTTAGCTTCTTTTTGTTGGCTTTCACCCCAAAAAGTTTTTCAGTCAATACTCATGAATAGTGCCACTGTACATGTCATGCTTATCCATACAATAAGCTCAAAATTATTAGAATATAAAGTAGCTTTTTAGAGACACAAAGGTTCAATCAATTACTTTCCTAAACCTCAGCAAAGTAAAGGAACAAAACTGAAGGAACAAAAGATAAATTGGTGTCAAACCACAAATGACACAAAGTAAAAACAAAAGGAGAAAAAGTAATGGTAAGCAGCATGTTGTGGTTCAAGAGAACTAAACCAAAGTAAGACAAAGAAACATGGTAAAGTAGAATGGGAAGGACCAACAGAAAATGATGATGAACCTATAAGGAAGCTAAGGTCCTTATCTTCTCATATTATCTTCATGAAAATTGATTGTGCATTGTTTACCCTAAAATACAGGTAACAATTGAATTTGTACGTGGTATTAAGGATACGTGACTTGATCTGATACAATAAAATAAATAGCGATGGATAAAGAATAAACGAGAAAATAAACAAATCACTAAGGTTGAATGACTTGGCTGTAATTGAACGAGCAATAAAGAAAATAAACGATTTATGAAAAAGATAGCTGAAAATAATAACTGTGTTACTGATGTTTTCTACAATAGAATTGAGTTCTTTTTATAGGGGGAGAAAAAAGAATTCTACATAATATAAAAAAAACCTAATTACATGCATATAGTGCACTTTAATGTGGTTTCTGTTAACTGCAGTTTCTCTATCTTTTTCTTCTTCTTTGGTTTTTACAAAAGAAAATAGAAAAAGGTAAAAAGAGAATGTACTTGGTATAGGGATCAAGTCAAGTATTAATCAATTTGTATCAATGGATTTTATGGTTTTTTTTTTTCCGAAAAGGAAAAAGGAGAAAGAAAGGAAAAAATAGATTCCATCGTATTTAGGAGGAAATTCATAAATAGCCTGGTTTACAATTCCTAATTGAAAATTATTTACAATTCCAAAAGTAAATTAAATTTAGCCATTTTTTTATATACAAATAAAATCTGAACAAAAATACTCTTAAAAATCGGAAAAAATTCCAACATAATATGTTGGAGTTCAAATATTTTACGTATGGTAAAAGCACCTCCACCTACGACCGTTAGGTCCTGGGTTCGAGTCACGCTGGAGGGGAAGTGTGGAAACACTATAGATCCTCCTAATTTGGGAGGGGTTAAAAAAAAAAAAAAAAA
>MCJB01052335.1:20806-44684 GCA_002018475.1 Nicotiana obtusifolia | reverse complement strand
TTTTTTTTTTTTTTTTTTTTTTTCTTATTCCCTCCCTCCAAGAACTCCCCACCTTGCTCTTGGGGTGACTCGAACTCACATCCTGTCGGTTGGAAGTAGAGGGTGCTCACCACCTTTCTAATTCTAAAGATTAAGTCTTCCGCTAACATAACAAAAAAGAAAGGAAAGCAGGGAAGAGGACTAAGCTCTGTCCTAGAAGATCGGGTATTCAACTTCATTCATGCCGAGCGGCAAGAGGGGTAGCAGGAACCGGAACGGATTATTCGACCCGATCGATTTGTCTGCCTCAAAACGTGTGCTTCCACGGAGTATGGTTCAACCCGGGCTAGCTAACAACCCACTACGCTTGAAATTCCATGTTTTAATTAGCAAAAGACCAACTATACTAGTGAGTGTCCAATAACATAAACCTACTCGTTAAATTAGCTAGAGATTCAACCTTACAAGTGTTCATTAGTGCATACTGTCTGCATGTTCAAGATTAGTCCACTCTAGGGGTGTATATAGGTCGGGTTGGTTCGAATTTTTCAATTATCAAATCAAATAAATAGTGTCGGGTTTTTAAATTTATAAATCAAACCAAACTAACAAAGTCGGACTTTTTAATCTTGATTTTTTTCGGGTTTTCAGATTATTTTGCTTTTATAGAATAACATATGTAACTTGTGCTCCAAATATTTCTTAAGTCCTTAAAATACAACTATAAAATGTGTTTTCCAAGAAACTAACACAACGATATAAGATAAGTGTAGCTAATAAGTATTAATATTAATTACATAACTAAGCACTAACAAAAAAGATAAACTAAGTTATGCGTTTTCATTATAAACCAGTGTAAAACTAAAATAATTATCCAACACTATCGCCATTCCTAGTATTGAATTGAATTTCTTTTGTTAGCATTAGTATTGATTTGAACTTTGTTTGAGTTACTACATTTATAGGCTATAAAATTATTTACATTCAATAATGTTAAGTCTAAACTTAAAATAATACGATAAAAGATAAAACTGTAAAAAAATTTAAAAAATATTTATAAATTACAACACAACAAATAATTATATGTATAAAATATTTTTAAAAATTGTATAAATATACTATCGGGTTAGTTTGGCTTCAATTTGATTTTTTTTAATTAAAACCAAACCAAATCAACTATGATCGAGTTTTTCAATACTAAACCACATCGGATTTTTTCTTCCGATTTGACTCGATTTATTGATTTGACGCGATTTATCGATTTTCTTTGTATACCCGTAATCCACTCCATATGACGTAAGTTTATGGTAAGAAAATGAACATGAGAATTGCATCTGCCCATGCACAAGTGACTCTTACAAAGGATGGGGCATCATGAATGAATTGACGACACCATAATACAGCAAAATTTAGGTTTTCAAGGAAAATTAATTTATTTTTTTTATTTTAAAACCCCCCAAATTAGGAGGATCTATAGTGTTTCCACACTTTCCCTCCAGTTCGGTTACAAAAAAGCCAGTCCGGTAAAGCTTCGCTTTAGCGGAGAGGACAAACTCCCAGTAAAACTAGCTGTTCACTAAAGCACCAGCAAGCTTTAGCTCTGATGTGCTAGAAGAAGATCAAAACTGAAACTGCATTATTGTAGCTATTTTACAGTCATTGCTTTAGGCAGAGGAAACACAACCCCATTCCTGCCCTATCTACCTTCAAAAGTTATATGCTATAATAAGGAGTACAAGTAACAAAAATAGGAAAATCTTGATAATTCCACTAGATGACAGCCTAGTCATGCTACGAAACTTTACCTCTTCCTCCTGGTAAAATTTGTTTTCTTCTTCCACCTGAGATAAATATAGATAATTTTTCAGACTTGACCAACTTCAACTCAGCTCTGTACTATTTAAAGGACTCCTATCTGACAAGTCTTTTAGCATCACTATACAATCATTAGAAGCTATACAAATGCACAGGCAGTGCCTGGTAAGAGGTGAATGAGGAAAATCTTGATTCTGAACTGCTATCAACTACTGGATGCACACTGCAAAAATAAAACTACTCAGTTCTTGCACGTTTTGACTGTATTTGCTTCATCCAATCAAGGCACTCTTCAGCAGTACCAGAAGGATGTGCGAGCTGCCACTCCAGCAACTTTTGTTGCTGCAGAGGAAAATTAAACGATGAGTAAATACTTCAAACTAATTAACTGCTAGCTAAGAAGAGAGTATTATTGGCATACCCATTCTCTAACAACTGGCCCTCCACTTTTAATCTGCAAAATGTTCATAATTTCCTTTCCATTAACCAAAGGTTTCAATTCCCAAACCTTCTCCAGACCTGGAATTTAAGGTAAGATCATAGGTTACAAATATATATGGGATATGAATACTAAAGAATTTGCAACCGGCAGTGTTGGGTACTTGGGTTATTTTTATTTTTAATGGCTGAGCGGCGGTCAGGTTCCGGGGCTAAACAGAGCAACGAGGCAGGAGCAATTATAGTGAAAAATTAAAATATAAAAGGGAGACAATCATTTTGCAGGGACATCCTCCCTCTACAGCATTGCTACTGTAACCTCATATATCTTAAATTAAATGCTCAATATCTATGTGACATGATTGAGTCGTCCCGTTTCACATTGCAAGGGGAACACAAAATAGAAGCACAGAGGACAAATGATGATACCTAGCGTTCCCACTGCATTCTCTACTGACTTGAATAATCCACTTCTCTTGTCCAGTTCAAAGTTCTCCTTTGAGAAGCTTGTTGAGGACACAATGTCAACGGGATGTAATTGCATAGATAGAAGAAGAGCAACGCGCCAAAATTCTTTAATTTCTCGAAGTAGCAGTCCTGTTTGTGCACAAAAGTTAACCATCAATTTGCAAGATGACACTAAGAAATAGAAAACTCATCTTGCAGAAGAAAGATATTGTTACCAGCCAATATTCTAAGTTTTGAAGCAATTGGAACCTCAATGGTATCTTTCCAATCAACTTCTAGAACTTTGATATCTTCTTTAGAAACAAGAGATGGAATTAAGGTGACAAACTTCTTGGTTGCAGCATGCAAGCTTATGACCTGCAAATGTATTTTAACTTAGTGAACATCTAATTTCTTGTGCAAATAGTGATAATAAAAAAATAGGCTTGAGATTCAAGGCTCAATAACAAATGATTGAAACATATAGTAGTCACATAAAGAATCACTCACTGTTTCCGCATCACTGGCCTTCAACTTGAGAGAATTGCGAAAAATATAGTTGACAACTGGAATCTGATAAGTGTCAGCCAATGTAAGTATTTATACACAATAAACCCCAAATCCTCAAGGAGCTCATGTGCAGATAATATCAAATTCACAGTAACTACATAAAAATGAGCATCTTTAGGCAGTTCTTTTCTTCTGCTTAGAAACTAAATGTCGACTAACTCCAATCATAAGCAAAACACGTCCATGGGATCATAAGCAAAACTGTTCAATCCACATAAGAGATGCAGAATGGAAATGACCAAACAACATAACAGATTGCATGGACTCTTTGATGGTCCAGAGCTCTACCTTTTTGGCTTTGTTATCTCTATAAATGGTCTCTCTGAATGGCAGAAATAAAGCAGCATACAGGCAAAGTCTCCTTTGATCAACCTAAATAAAAAATTGATATGAAAAGGTTAGTGTAAATCTAAGTTGCTCCGACACAGCAATTTAGGTGCCGCACCCGTGTCGACACGACACTAGTATGGGTGTGGGTACGGGATCCATACCGGATTTGGTCAAACAATTTTGGGTACTTTGACCGCGACGGACGGAAAAATTCGAGATAAGATACAATTTGATTCTCGAAATCAGAATCGAAACTAGGATAAATTTGAAGAAAATAGCATGCCTATCTAGGAAATCAATCCTTTACTTATTTTTACAAGTTGAGAATAAAAAAGAAATCCACACTTTACAAGCTATACATAAGTATTCCACAAAATTTCTCATAATTTAGATATATTTTTATTTTTTTGAATTATTTTTAGCCGAATCCTCACACCCGTATCCTTACTAGGATCCGTATCACTGAATCTTAGAATTTACATCTCGAAGGTCCGATCGCTAGATCCGCACCCGTGTCAGACACCCGCACCCTTATCCGAGCAACTCAGGTGTAAATTAGCGTATACACAAAAGCCATTTGACATCTGACACAGCAAGTTTATGGAACGTCTTCTTTTTCTGGATAATTTGGATCATCACACCACAATGAGGATTGTTATCATAATATGTGATTGCCAATCATCATAGAAAAATCAGAAATGAGAAGAACCGACAACTGCCAAAAACATGAGATGAGAAGTTGAAGAAAGACCCCTACACTCCATCTAGTTTGTAAAATGAACAGGCAATATAAATATTGAGCACCTGTTTTATGCATTAGAACCTTGAATATGATAAACTCGAAAGGATTTTCATATTCATCCCCCCCGTTGCAATCTCAAATTCAGAGACCAAGATCAGGTAAAATCATGTTGATGAAACAACACTCACAGAAAATGAGGACCATCCAATTAAGTTTAAAAGCCTCCAAGCTAAATCCAAGCAAGCAACACACAGCCTGTAAGTCATAAATGATTAACATATTAGAGATAAAAACCATTAAAGAGCAAATGATTAGAAAATTACATTATCAAAAACCAGTAAACAATAAAATGAACCTAAATATACCTAATGAAACCCCTAAACAACCCAACTCTAAGATATATGTAAGCTAGTTTTCACTTGGGCTTTTCTCTTTCGTTGATCTTTTGCGGAGGGGTCAAGGAGCCCAATAAAACTTGAAAAAAACATAGCCCATGATAATGTGCACAAGAGAATAGGAGGAACACCACATCAGGTACATGTATGGCGGAAAGTGGAAAGAAATAAGAAAAGAAGCCATTAACAGAAGAAAACTTCAGTTCAAGGAAATGAAAAATATCCTATCAGAGGTCATGGACAACAGGGGCAGCGGGCTGTTCATATGAAATATGAATTGAATAGGTGATAAAAACATCTAGAAAAAGAATATGGCTGACAACAATGTCGACTACACTTTAATTCCAAATAACAATATACATCAGGATTGACTCATTAGCAAGAGTAAAATCAGCAAAGTTCTATAGCAAAATAGACCACGAGATGACAATGACACTCATTTAATTCTCCACAAGAGCTAATCATATGCCGGCAGAATTCATTTACAGTATCCCCCTAGCTAAATTCTGAGCATGACCACCTTCATCATCCAAGCTATTTACTTCTAAGATACTTCAACATAGGTTTGGAAGAAGAAGCAACTAATATATGAATTTCACTGAAAATCCAGAGATCCAACCAAAGCGACAGCTGGCTTGGTTCAAGAACTGTCATTCAGTTCTACGTGAACATGGTTAATTAGTTGTCTCCAACAAAACAAAAATAAAAATGCCATAGAGATGAAACTGCTAAAAGCAAATTGGAAATGATCTAGCTCACCATCTACTGGATTTAGACCAGAGAAACCATCATATAGGGGAATGTTCCGAACATCTTTCTTTTCCCCAAACATCTAGTTCCAAGCAATCGAAATCCATATTTCCATCACCAAAAGCAAACAAGATCATGTCTTACTTCTAATACCACCCCTCTCCCTAGACAATAACATCCGGTTTAGGGAATGTTCATTTTACCCTATCCCTAGTATCACTGAACGTCTGTAGCCTCACATGTTTGTTAAATCGTCTGATGAAATTGGTTCAACTCTTCCTTCAAAAGATGGAGCTAAGTAATGAGATCCACCCGATTTAAAGATACTGACAGGTGCTTCCAACTTCTGCACTCGTTCACGCAAGTCTGCGATGGAGTTTCCTCCAGCCATGGGTCTCAAATCACGGGCCATGACCATGTAACACCTGGTATTAAAGTGTGGCTTGTGATTTGGGACCCATGGCCGGAGGAAACTTCAACGCAAATTTGAGTGAACGAGTGCAAAAGTTGGAAGCACTGGTCGGTGTGACTGGCGATTCTTTAGATATAGTGGATCCCATTACTCAGATCCATCGTTTGAAGGAAGAGTTGAACCGGTTTCGTAAGACTGTCCAACAAACATGTGAGGCTACAAACGTTCAGGTTGAAGATCTGAAAAAGGAAAACGAAAACCTTAACGCAAAAGTGGTTGTTCTTCGAAGGGCTTTGGCTACTCCTAGCCAGGCAGCGAAGAACGTTCCAAGGTTACAAAACCAAAAGCGTTCGGTGGGACACGAAGTGCAAAAGAATTGAAAAAATTTCCGTAAGATATGGAACAAAACTTTGTTGCTGCCAAAATTCCTAATGGAGACAAGGTGACCCCCGCATGGTTGATGGTGAAAGTACGAGCACGCCTAAAATTGATACATGGGAAAAACTTCAGAAAGAGATGGGAAAAATCGTTTGAAACGCTTGAGGCAGACAAAACCTGTTCTTGATTATATTAAGGAATTTACTTCCTTAATGTTAAATACTCAGAATAGGACGACAAATTACATAACTTTATTTCTGGCATGCAAGCTTGGGCGCAAATTGAACTTAGGAGAAAGAATGTGAAAAGACCTCCCAAGTGCAATTGCTACAGCAGACTCGGTGGATTATCAAACTACAAGAAATCTTTCTGATGTTCTTTCTTCTTCAAAGCCTCAAAAAAAAGTAAAGAAGAAAGGAGAATGGAAGAAAGAGATTCGAAAAGAAACCGTGGAAAAAGGCGAGGCAATTGTTGATGTATCCCTAGAAACAAGGAAAATGCCAACAAGAAGGATGATGGTTACTGGACTTGTGGTGGACCTCATATCGCCAAGAACTGCCATAACACGGAACGAGTGAATGCATTGCTTGCCACAGAAAAGAATCGTGCAGGTAAAGGTAATGAAGTTGTTGCCTTAGTAAATCATTTGCAATTGTTGAACTCCATTTCGTTGCTTAATGCTACAAGTGACGAGATCAACCCTCATTCTTTACTAATGCACAAATTGCCTAAGAACTTGTCACCACGGAGCGCTATCGATCTTAAGATCGAGTTGCTGCCTGGTTTTACTGTCCCGATAGGGAGTGAAAGGATGATGCCTCTACTGTCCCGACACTACTGTTGGCCCAAGCTGGAGCATAATGTGGAAGCTTATGTTAAGAGTTGCCTTGAGTGTCAACTTAATAAAACTGAGCAGAAGAGGCAGGAAAGTTTGCTACAACCTCTACCTATTCTAGAAGAGCCATGGGAATCTCTTTCAATGGACTTTATGAGCGGATCCCAAAGGTCAATGGTTTATCGTCGATCATGGTTGTGGTTGACAGATTTTCATAGTATGTCGTTTTTATTGCTGCCCCTACAGAATGTCCTTCAAAGGTTGTTGCTGAATTATTCTTCAAAATGTGGTAAAATATTTCGGGACGCCAAAGGATGTTATTAGTGACAGGGATGTTAGATTCACTAGCCGGTTCTGGACTTAGTTGTTCAATTTGATGGGAACGTACTTGAAGTTTTAAGTGGGAATCAAGCCCAAACTGATGGCCAAACCAAGAGAATTAACCATCTAGTGGAGGAATACATGAGACGCTTTCTGACTGCTAGTCAACGCAACTGGATAGATTTGCTAGACTGTGCAAATTCTCTTATAATTGGAACAAGTCTTCAACAACGGAGATGAGTCCCTTTGAAATTGGTTTTGGGGAAATAGCCTACACAACCAGCTGAGATTGCACAACAAAAGACGGGGGTAAATATCTAGCTGCTTACCGCTACGGTTGGGATAGGCAAGTTATGATCAAAGAGGCAGAAGATAGCTAGGCAAAGGCCCAGAAAAGAATGAAGAAATATGATGACAAGAACAGGTGCCTCTTGGAGTTTAAAGTGGGCGAGAAGGTGTTGTTAAAGCTTACTCCACAAATTTGGAAAAAGATTGGCAGCCGAGTAAGGCATAGAGCATTAGTCGCAAGGTATGATGGTCCTTTTGAAGTTGCTGAAAAAGTTGGTGAAGTTCCTTAGCGATTGAAGCTGCCAGAGAGAATGAAGATACATCCAACTTTCCATGTGAGTTTTGTAAAGCCTTACATTGGAGATCCTGAAGATCCGAACAGACATAAAATAAAGAGAACTCCTCCTGAGATGCGCACTCATCTTGAGGAGGAAATTAAGAAGATTCTTGACCACCGAGTTCTTGCGATGCACAAGAAGAATAAGCGGACAGAATTCAATGGAAAGGAAAGCCCGAGGCAGATGCGACTTAGGGAAAGGATGCTTCATTGTGGCAATATGAACAGAAAATAAAGGACTATTTCAAGTCAACCTCGACGAGGACACCGAGTTCAACGGGTGGGGGTGGTTTGTTAGCCCCTAATGTTGAAACGTGACGGATGTTGGGCAGAACCAATGTCAAGGGCTTGTACATTGCCCTTTGACATGGTTCATGTGGATGTTGGCAAGCAATGTGCAGAGCTGGGAGTGTGCCTAAGTTGGTGCATGAGACTTAGGCAAGTCAGCTTGACAAGGTACCTTGAGTAATGGCAAGGCGGCCTTGGTTGTGGGTGACGGTTATGGCAAAGGAAGGCAAGCAGACGCATGGCACTAGGAAAAAGCATGTGTGTGGATCAGTGGGACGGCATGGCTATGATAAGAGTATTGTCATGAGCTGATTATGTGTGAGGCATGGTCCTAAAGACAAGGCAAGGCAGGCTGAACAAAGTGTGGACGAAGCTGGAACAAGTGTGCAAAATACATGACCGGAAGGAAATGTGTTGTGCATGTGCGTGGTAGTTATGCCATGTGCAATGCACATGAGTCAGTTGGCTTGAAGGCTGAAGGTGGAATAATTTCGTGGGAATCATCTTTAGATAGTGGCAAAGTGTTTTACTTGTTTGTAGGCCTTGGCATGTGCCAGACACACCCCATGTAACTGCCCCTCTTGTAACTGCCATTGGCAGCCCTCTTTATGTATTTGTATTTCGTTGGCTAAGGCAAGTCGCATATTGTGAGCCTTCCAATGTGATTCTTTCGTATATTCTGCGAGAATAATAAAAGGTTGGGTGTTTTACCCGTAATTGTTGTGTATGCTTTCGTTTACAAGTCTGAAAAAGTTCCAAGTCCTAAACTGTGAGAGAGAACAAGTAAGGCTGAGTGGCTTGACCGCTTGAGTGTCAGGCTGCTGCCATATGAAAATGCCACAGAGATGACACTGCTAAAAGCAAATTGGAGATGATCTAGCTCACCATCTACTGGATTTAAACCAGAAAAACCATCACATAGGGGAATGTTCAGAACATCTTTCGGTTGGCTTTCCCCAAATATCTAGTTCCAAGCAATTGAAATCCATATTTGCACCAAGAAAAGCAAACAAGATCATGTCTTACTTCTATTACCACCGTTCTCCCTAGACAATACCATCCAGTTTAGGGAATGTTCATTACCCTATCCCTAGTACCAGACAGTCGGGTTCTATATTTCCGTCGCTGAAGCAAACAAGATCATGCCCTCACATCTGTTACCAACCTTCTCCCTAAACAACACGTCCAGTATAGGGAACAGTGAATGAATTAGGCTGTTGACCTCACTTTCTGAGCTTGTTGGGTAATCATTATCCTATGTAAGTATGCTTTACATAGGTCCGGATGAAGTATAAAGCAATGTTGTTCACTAGCTGAGTTTTGTCCACAAGAATTTTGCAATACAATAGCATCTACCAAACACATTTTTTTCTATAAGGAGCATCTACCAAGCACGCAGCCTATGGATTCGAAAATAAAGAAGATTTGGAAGACAGTAAACAATACCTATCACATTCGTCAGGAATTGATGGTTCAAAATCAGTAGGAATACTAAATACAGCCCAAAATAAATCCAAGTCAGTAATATAAGTCATTGCTTTGACTGGTTGATTGCCAGATATCATAAGATCAATCTGCAAAATAAACAAAGTGAAATGAAAGTTAGAAAACGACAGTAACCTTTTGCAATATGCATTAAAGAATTCCTTCTAATAGAGGACCATCTAGGGCTCAAAATTAATTCCACTCATGTCAACCTTCACTCAGAAATAAGATTAACATACTTCATGTCCTATGCGTTCTCTGCTAATTTTATCAGCAATAGCAGCCTTCACATCCTCATCAGCAGCTGCCTTCTTTAGTTCTTCATCTAACATAAACCCAAACCTTGCACCTAAATTCACCAAATTATATGGAGACATGATGACGTCTGACGAACAGCACAACAAAGCTTAATCAACAAGGAAAATGCCACTGGATTGCGAAAAATAGATGTCCAACCAGCTTTATTGAAACCTAAAGTGATAAAGGGAAATACTAGAAGAAAGAGGAAGAATTTCACATTATATATGACTTAAGCATACTCAAAAGACATGCAGACTCGTAGAATATGCAGCAAATAGACCGGAGAAA
Source organism: Nicotiana obtusifolia (assembly GCA_002018475.1). Taxonomy (NCBI): domain Eukaryota; kingdom Viridiplantae; phylum Streptophyta; class Magnoliopsida; order Solanales; family Solanaceae; genus Nicotiana; species Nicotiana obtusifolia. The sequence continues at coordinate 34,286 of MCJB01052335.1, read as the reverse complement.
CTCCCTCCAATCACTAAGAATTGAAATCCTCCATTTCGTTGACCAAACTCATCCACGTCATCATGGCTCTAATATATGATCGTGATTTCAATTTTGATAGCAAAGTTCTGGAATGGTTCAACCAAGTTTTACTCCCCCCTCCCGGGGAGGGGGGTAGGTAATTATATAATATTAGGTAGATGTGTTATGAGATCTAGCTCAAAAATAACCTCCAATTGTAATTTCTATAGGAAAGAAGAATCAAGAAAGTTTATACTTCCTCTGTCCCTCTTTTTGTGAAGGACATCATAGTACGAGGGTCAAAAATCCTAATATTCAGTATGAATATGGACATAATAGATTCTTCAAGTTTTTTTCAATAAAACTTACATATTTAGAAACTACATAGAAGTACCGTAAATAATACTATAATAGTTAATATTTTAAAGAAAGATTCAAAAATCAGAACAAAGATAAAACAGTTTTTTAATCTTTGATAAGTAACAAAGATAAAAGAGTTTGATTCCACAAAATGTAATAACGTCAAATGGCCAAGAATGCAACTATTTTTCTAAGACAAAAAATAGGAAGTTCACAAAATGACGGAAAAACAAGGATTTGCGCAAATTAGATCTTGAGAAGGCCTATGAATGGGGAGTTTCTTGATTACTAAGTCAATTTTTTCGCAATGACATTGCACGATCTCAAGCCACTCAGCCTTACTTGTTATCTCATTCATTTTACAACAACCTACTAAAATCCCACATGTGAAGGGTCTGGAGAGTGTAGTATGTACGCAGACCTTGCCCCTACCCCGCTAAAGTAGAGAGGTTGTTTCCGATAGATCTTCGGCTCAAGAAGACGAAAAAGACGAAAAAGATGATATATCAGTATCATCAACATCTCACTCATATTAGGACTTAAAATTATTTCAGACTTGTAAATGAAAGCACATAAAGCAATTACAAGTAAAACCCAACCTTTTATTTATTCTCGCAGAATATACAAATGACTCATGGTGGAAGGCTCACAATATCTGCTACTTGCCTTAGCCAACACAAAAACAATATAAAGGGGCTGCCAAAGGTTACATGGGATGTGTCTGGCAAAGCAAAGAGTACCTTTCTAACTTTCTATTCAACCTCATTCAACTTTCTACTTTCGAACGCCACTGGATGGCCTTCCCGTACCAATACACCCCAACAACCTTGTCGGAAGCATTGGTATGGACTTCAAAGTGCAACTCGAAATCAGGAAGCCGCAAGATAGGAGATGGCTTCTTTCAACATATCAAATGCATTAATGCACGATTTAGACCCCACCCACCTAACATTATTCTTTAACAAGTCAGTTAAAGGATCGGTTTTCTTCGAGTAACCAGCAATGAATTTTTTGTAGTAGTTTGTCAACCAAACGAAAGACCTCTATTCTTTCACAACTAGTGGCTTGCACCTTCTTTGGGTCCATGCGCACTTGGTTCTGACTTACCAAATGCCTAAGAAACTTAATTTCTTGCTTAGCAAACTCACATTTTTCCATCTTCACTTACAATTTGTACTCCCTCAAACAAGACAGTACTTTGATCAAATGAGAAATATGTTCATCAAGGGTCCGACTATAGATCACAATGTCGTCCAAATATACAACGACAAAGTCAAACTCGCCTCATGAGAAGGAAATGGTTGTGATACATTGCTTGTAGGTTTGACATGTGTATTTGCTAGGTACAAAGTTTGTTGTGAAGACAGATAATGTAGCCAATACATTCTTCAAGACACAACGGAAGCTAAGTCCATAGCAAGTTCGCTGGCAAGACTTCCTTGCAGAATATGACTTTCTTTGGGAATACAAGTCGCGAAGACACAATCAAGTGGCCGATGCGTTAAGCCGCAAAAAGGTATTTGTTGCTGTCTATTCTATTACTCGACTTGAGGCGGATTTTCTTGATAAGATCAAGTCTTGTACTGCAAATGAGTCATTGCATGTGAAAACTATGAATCAAGTGAGAGAGGGGACCATCATCGTACCTTATAGTGATGGTTTGCATCGTGAGCTTTTGAAAGAGACACATGATACGTTCCAGGAGATGAGAGGATGATGTTAGCTTCATTGTCCCGATATAGCTCCATTATCTCGAAGATGGAACAAGATATTGAATCTTATGTGAAGGGTTGCCTTGTTTGCCAATTAAAGACTAAGCGAAAAAAGGAGGCGAGTTTACTACAATCTCTTCCTATTTCTGAAGGTTGTGGACGTTTGTTTCTATGGACTTCATCATTGTGTTTCCGAAGATGAATAGATTAACATTAATCATGGTGGTGGTTGCTAGGTTTTCAAAGTACGATATGTTCATTGTTGCTCCTACTGCGTGTCCGTCAAATGTCACTACAGAGTTGCTCTTTCAAAATGTGGTGAAATACTTCAGTATACCAAAGGATGTCATAAGTGATAGGAATGCAAGATTCACAAATCGATTCTGGACTTATTTGTTCAATCTGATGGGAACAAATTTGAAGTTTTCAACCGCAAATCATCCCCAACCTGATGGCCAAACCGAAAGGATCAAGCATCTGCTTGAGAAATATTTGAGGCATTTTGTGATGGCCTCAGTGCAACTGGGCAGATTTAGTACATAGTTTTTCTATAACTTGCACAAGTCCTCGGCTACGGAAATGAGTCTATTCGAGCTATGTTTGGGCGAAGCCACTTAAAATTGCACAACAGAATACAAGGAGCAAGTGTCAGTTGCATACCATTATGCCATGAGCAAGCAAGCCATGATTCAAGAGGCAAAATATAGCTTGAAGAAGGTCGAAAAGAGGATGAAGAAGTATGCTGATCAAAAAAGAAGCCCATTGGAATTCAAAGTGGGCAACATGGTGCTATTGAAACTTACTCCGCAGATATGAAAGAAAATTGACAGCAGGGTAAGACATAGGACACTAGTTTCAAACCTTTGAAGTTGTGATGTTGGTGAGGTTGCCTACCGTCTAAAATTGCTGGAAAGAATAAAAATCCATCCGACTTTCCATATGAGCTTCTTGAAGCCTTACATTGATGATGCCGAAGATCCGGATCAACACAAGATTAAGAAAGCTCCTACAGTGCTTCGCACATAGTTTGAGGACGAGATTGAGAAAATTTTAGATAACTGGATCCTTGGGGTACATAAGAAAAAGGCGAACAGACTTCTTGATTCAATGGAAAGGGAAGCCCGAGATAGATGCAACTTGGTAGAAGGGTGCTTCTTTGTGACAGTATGAAAAAGAAGTGGAGGACTACTTGAAGACAGCCTCGACGAGGACGTCGAATTCAACTAGCAGGGGTGGTCTGTTAGCCCCTAATGTTGGTACATGACAAATGTCAGACTGTCTGACAGAACCAATGTCAAGGGTTTGTATGTTGCCCCTTGACATGGGTTTGTACAGATGAGGAAACAATGTGCGGGGCTGATTGTGTGTCTAAGTGAGTGCATGAGACTTAGGCAAGTCAGCTTGTCAAGGTGCCTTGAGTGATGGCAGAGGCAACCTTAACTTAGGGCATCGACTATGGCAAAGACAAAGCAGGCAGGCGCATGACACTTTTGTTGATTTATGATGCTGACAAAGCTCATGTCTTACTATAGACAAGTGTTAACATTGGTTCCAAATGGTGTCAGATCAACCAGTTGGAGAGGTGGAGAATATTGAGGTCCTGAGGTATTGAATTGAAAGGTTGGGTCTCTTCCTACCACTTATATTGGCTTTAATGCTAGGAGCCTCTAATAAGGACCGGACAATTTGGAATCCGATGATAGAGAGGATAGAAAAAAGGTTCGCAAATTGGCAAATAGGAATTTACCAAAAGGGGGAAAGTGTGAATTAAGAATATCCTATCGAGCATTGCCACACATCATGTCCTTGCTAAGCACTCCAATCAGAATTAAGGGATTTTTTTTAGATTGTATCAAGCGGAGAGAGGAAGTTTCACATAGTAAAATGGGGGACACTTACCACACCAAAGTGTTGGGGTGGAATTGAAATTAAAGATCTAAGAGCTTTTAACAAGGCACTACAGAGAAAGTGGTTATGGAGATTTGGGATAGATGAGAAGTATAGGGTTCTAGAATGGGATCGAGGACTAAAAATGTCTCACTTCCACATATCGGTACGACTATGGAGGAATTTCATAAAGGGGCGGTAAGAGTTCTTTTTTCAAAGGTAAAGTGACGGTAAGAGACTAATAGTTTAATGCGAATATTTCATTCAGAGTAGGTGGCGGGAACTGGGTGAGTTTTTTGGGGACATAGGTGGTGAGGGAACATTTTGTGAATCACATTTCCAAAAATATATAAAATTTCATGCCAAAAGGAGATACCAGTCCAACAGTTGTGGAGTCTACAAGGGGGGAAGTGCTAGTTATTTGAGGGTTAGGAGGAACTTGAAAGACAGAGGTTGAAGAATTTCAAAATTGATCAAGTTGCTTCATAAAAAATGTATTTTACATGATAGCCAAGATATATGAAGATGGGGGTTAGGGGAGACAAGCGTCTTTTCTGTCTAGTCCTATCATGAGAAGCTCCTAACTAGGGAGGAGCTAGATTTTCCACACATCTCGGTATGAATTCTTAAGATTCCAAAAAATGTGTATCTTTCCCCTTGGCTAGCTGCGCGAAAGGGATCCTGACTGCATAGTACTTGAGGAAGGGGAAGATTACTTGTGTCAATTCGTACTTCATGTTAAAGGCTCAGGAGAAGATGTAAATCAGCTCCTTTTACACTATCGGATGGTTTGGACTCGAGTGGGTAATGTCAGGCACTGAACGAAATAATGTTTATCTAGACGTTAAGAAGACAGAAACGAAGATGCATGGCATGGGATGTTGCTCCTCTAGCACTTATGTGGACTGTATGGAGAGAGGAATAAGAGAGCTTTTAATAGAGTAGAGAAGGATTTTTCACACTTAAAGAATAGCATCTAATTCCTGCAGCCATGCGGCTCTATATGTATAGACAATTTGGTGTCTTACATAGAAAATCATATTTTTAATGGTTTTCCTATCTTGTAGTATACTTCTTGTATATGGCCATGTCTTTGCCCTTCTTTTAAAAATTTATTACTCTATCAAAAAAGGTGTTTATTACTTCGAGAAATTCTATATCTTATGCTTTATTTCTAAGTAATCTTGCAGGGTACGGATATAATTGCCTAGAAAAAAACTAATCCTCCTTTAACTTTGAGAAATATTCAATTTGCTTAAGACTTCGAAGACACATCCACATGTTGCCTATTATCCAATATCACAATGTCAATAGTAATAGTCTACATCTATGTCAGATACAGAATAAACAAGAATTGTCATAAGAAGAGCGGAGGAGACAACTGAGAGATTGTCTAATGCATTACCAAAACGAACAGCTCGAAGGACTCTTAGGGGATCATCCAAAAAGGTCTGCTTTGGAGGTAGTGGGGTGACAATTTTTCCAGACTTCAGATCTGCAATGCCTGAACAGCACGTAATTAATTAATTAGTTAGACACATGTAAATTGTAATAACCTATATTTCTAGTTGCACGTAACTGAATCTGGTCAAGAGAAATAGAGCTCGTGCATACCTCTTTCTGTAAAATCTTCGACTGACTTGGTGTTTATGTTGTAAAACAAGCTGTAAAGACATAGCTTTTAGTGAAAAAATAGCTGATTAAACAGAGCAACTCATTTTTATCATGTTGAAACAAAAAGCTAACTTAAAACATAGTTGGACAAATACAATAATGCATACAAAGGCAAGATTCTCCAAAATAAATGAAATGATATGGAAACATCCTCCTGTCCCAAGAGAAAATAATCAAATCAAAAAGATGCAAAGAAAACAAATAAACATACAAACTTAGAAGAAGATGAAAAAGAAACTGAGAAGCTTTCCCTGGAGTTTGTGCTCTAACACTGACAAGCAAGATGCTTTTCTTTTTCCTCATTTACTCTTTTGGGTTGTTTGGGCTGGGGTGAAGGGAAAATAGATCAACTAAACCAAGTTGCTGCCTACAAGTGCAAAGGTGTGGCAAATATTTAAAAAGGGTGCTGAAAAGTAAAGATATAACAAAGTACCTATTAATGGTCAAATCCCTGCGATCTGCATCCTCTTTTGCAGTGCCAAATTTCTAAGAACAGCAAATGAGAAAGACAGTCTTTTAATGATGAAACTAGCATCCGTGGCACACCAAACATACACATGACTGTTAAAATTTTTGACATTTAATTGTTTGATGTAATTGTTAGGACGGCAGCATTAAATTATGGAAAGGAATTTAATCATAACAGACATCAATGGTTAAATATTATGAAGGCATCCTATCACTGCAACGATGGTTGATTAGGTTCATAGAAAAAGGTCATACAAAAGAATAAGATAAAAGAAACGCAAATAAGTTCAGACATTAAACTGAACTATTCTAACGTATTATATAGGAGACTTCAATTAATCTTGAGCAAACAGTGGACGGGAACTGGTAACATGTTGATTCAGCATTCTCATTCACTAGATGATCATCCCAATTGATCCCAATTTAAAGGAAGACACTAAGCATTGTACTCTCTTAACTGAGGCCCTTGATACCGAATGCAATAGAGGACACTCATGCAAAGGCCCTAGCATTACTTATTCCTTCACTTACTCCCTTTTGTTATTTTTCATAGCTAGGTTTGGTAGAATCTACTAAGCCTTTCATCCCCCGCATTTACGATAAAATTAATGAGAATACAAATTTAAACACCAAAGAGAAGATATATATTTATTACCAATTCAACAATTACATACCATTGTTGGAATACGACTGTTCTCACTGTAGTCTTCCGCTCTTAAGTTTACGAAATCAATCCATACGTCATAAAGGCGCATCCTTGCTGTTTCCAAGTGCTTTGACTGTTCGGGATTGCTGTAAAAATTATAAAATAGTATTCAATTAATGAAAATTTGCTATACAAGTTAACAACATTGAGAAAGTGACGTATCACATCAAGATAAGATAATAGTAGTAAGAACGAATCTTAGAGTACTCCTAGTAGGATAAAAGATCCTAGAACACTTATAGCACAGAAGATTAGAATTTTCTTCCTTTTTTGGCACAAAAACTAAAAACTTGCTTCTTTTTTTAAAATATGTAGGGAAAACAAAAATCATCAGCCCTCCCAAACTCCACTCAAAGGGCACAGACCTGCAAAAGGAGCTTTACTTTAATCCATTGCCCAGATAACTTTTAGCTGGATCTTTATTACAAGACTTATCACTGAACATAAAGGAGGACTACAAAAGCAACCAGCTGCACTAGAGTCATATCTATCAACTTATTTTCAGGTCAAGGTTTAATTAATTGATACCTTCTCGATTTCAACAACTTACTCCTCCCTGACAGAACTTAGCAATGATTCTCAATAACTCAATGCAAGCCCTACACTTTTGTTTTTGAGAACGGTAACAAGAATGCATGTCCTACACTATAACACTAGTTTTTTAATATCAGTGGTGCTCGGGCCACCTTGTATGAACCTCAACTAGTCCACTGAGTACCTACTACCTCTCCACCAATGCAGGTACCGAATAACTTTGCCCACCAAGGCTCAGGCAATACGGGAAGAAATCGCCTTGTTTTGTGTCTCTGATGGTGTTTGAACCCTCACTACAATACTATTCTTCAAAACCCAAAATTCGTATAGAGCATAGAGTTAAATAATTGGGCTACAATAAATGAGGGACAACACAACTTCACTTCCTATTTCAAAGAAACAAAAATTTAACTAATATGCTAGTTCATGATTCAGTCATCTGTGCCAATAACTATTTTTTTCCGCTTATAGATCTTAAACAGCATAGTATTAAAAAAGTTACCTACATTAAATGAGAGACAACATAGGTTATCCATCCTCTATTGAATTTAGTGAGACAAAATTAACTAATATGCTTGTTCATGGTTTTGTCATCAGTGCCAATTACTATTCACCAGATTTATACATCCTCTATTAAATTAAAAATAAACCAACTTTTACCCCTATTTTGGTTGCGTAATATCTGCCAAAACCATCCCTTCCGTGATCTGGTGGACTATTTGGAAGGAAAGGACTGCAAGAGTTTTTGAAAGCAAATTGGAATCTGTAACTAGCATTAAATGCAGGTATATTTCTTTACTCTTTTTTTGGTGTAACATGGCTATTGCAAATGACATTGAGGTCATGGTTGACTTTTGAGCTCATTATATAGCACGTAATGTAGCTATGACTTGTAATTACTTCAACGCACTTACTTGATGATGATATCAATATACTACCTTTAACAATAAATAAAAAACATCTGCCAAAATCAAGACTTCTAGTTTAATGGTACACGGTGGGAGCTTTCCACACAACATATGTGGGTTCAATTCTCATTGTCCCCCTTCCCCTCATTTTCCTCTTCCCTAATGTAATAGGAGAAAAAAATATGTCAAAAAATTTGGAAAAAAACTTCTCATGAGGAAAGAATGCGGGAACATACCACTGGATTACACCAACTCCTTGGGTTTCCTCACCTGATGCTGATAAGTACTCATTCACTTTCTCACAGAATTCTCGTCCGTACATGTTGTCTAGAGCAATATCAATATCAAAGCATTCATCACCTAGCAGCTACAGTAGTAAAACTCCGTATTAGCCAAAGAATAAATAGGTATAAAAAGAAAAATAACTTAGATTAAACAACAAAACCTAATTTCTTGACTAACAAATACTTTGGCCACATTAATAGTCATAAAGATACATGTAGAAACTAGAAAGCATTTCCAAAAAATGTCCACAGGAAAGAAAGAAAGTAATTAACTGAAGCAAAAAATGAAGTAGTTTAGGCTGATTGGCTCAGGTGACATAGTTTCGAAATTCGAATGTTGTGAATTGAAAGAAGAGAAAAAGAATCTAGAGATGAGTGTACATACCAAATGACGTGTATTTTTTCTGTTTGCTTGTGTAAAGCTTAAATAATACTCCCTCTGTTTCAATTACGTGTAAAGAAGATGTTTAAATCCTGTGGTCTTAAAGTAAAAATGTGTATAATGTACCAAAAGTACTTGAATCTTGTGGTCTGAAATATGCCATATGGAGTGTTGGAGCTAAAGAGTTACTAAATATAAAAGGAGGCATTATTTTTTAAACAGACTAAAAAGGAAAGTAAGACACATAAAATTGAAACGAAGGAAGTATATCAAGCTTCAAGTTATTAGAAAAGGATGCAAGGCTTATATAGCTGGGTAGAGAGTAAAAGATGATGTCTTTAGCTTTAGCATGTGAGACAGATGCATACCTACATCTATAGAATATGCCCCTGGTGTGGACTGTGGGAAAAAAAAATTAAAATATTCAGATTCTCGCATTCCATCAGAAAATGATAAGAATATATGTGTTTTTCTTCTTTGGGTCAATAGTTTGGGGGAAAAAATGTTAATGTTAAATCAAACACTCCATTATGAGCAAGTGTACAGAATAAATATGCATAAATCAACATTTAGGTTTAGTCTACCCTATTTACTAACCCTTTCTGCCCAATTTAGTTACCATTTCTGTACTCTTCAATTAACGTTTTATAGGGATTCTCTTAAAAATGAACACCGTCAGTCCAGAAATCAAGTTTTTGTGCACAAGGATTATTTCCATGGTGGTTAATCTATTGCAAGCTTCCTCCTTTATTCCTGCATGATACTAGCTATTCTTTGCTAACATACAAAGCATTCCATAGTTTAGATTGAAACTAGAAAATTCAATTGATAAAAAGCTAGTTGGGTTAAGAGTATACAAAGTCACATCTAGGTAAACAACATTATGCCCCCACCATTAAAAAAAGAAAGCCAGGAAAGATGATCTTGAAAATAAAGGTGCCACCAAATGTTGATTAATTCACGTTGTATTGAGCACTGCATTTGTACTTCTATCTGGTCTGAACAGTTTAAAAACCAAAATGAACCGAACCTGATTCTGTTTTCAATCTATTGATGACTTGAAAACCTCAAAAAATACAAGGTGATTTCTTCCCATATGTTCGAGCCTTCGTTATCAAAGGAAATGAAATCATCCAAATTAGTATTATAACAGATTCTTTTAGACCTTAGTAAGTTAGCTAGGCTTTTTCTATTATTCTTCAGTTGTTATCATTTGGAAGGCTATCAATGAGATTATCCCTAGTTTCCTTAGCTTAGCTTAGCTTAGCTTAGTAGTAGTAGCTTTCTTCCTCATTTTAGCTAGTGTTCTTAGCTTGAATTTCAGAATGCAACAGGTTGAAAAGTTTAGATTGATAGAAAGAAAAAAACATGTTGTAACATGAATAGTTTAATAATGTGTGAACTAAAGTTGTATGAAAACAGATGGCGTCAAACATACACATGAAACAAGAACGGCATCAAACATACACATCAAAAAAGAATGGCGCCAAACATGTCGGGACGTCCAAAATGGGGAGTGTCACATAAATTGAAATAGAATCAATGCTGGGAGTATCAAACAGTTTACGTAATAGCTCCTTAAGACTAAGTGCACTAACATAATTTGATTGTAATATTTCATAATTTTGACTGTTAAATTAGTACAGTTTAATAACAGGAGAAAAACAAAGAATGATTAGGATTAGCTAATACCTTATCGCGAACCCAACCGCCAGCAACACGAAGCTGTGTTTTGAGATTAAATTGCTCGACAACTTGAAGAAGACAGTTGAATATCTTCTCCTCATGTTCCGTCAAATCAATATGGTCCTTCACTTGGACTGACGACGGCGGAGATGCTGGCTTCTCCACCATTGTTGTAACTCCGGCGTAAAACCCTAACGCCGGTGGCGGTTTTTGAGCGGAGAAGATGGAGAATCTCTTGAGTTTGAAGGCTGGAAGGAGGAGCGATGAACGAAGGGGAGAAGAAGTAGGAGGGTTTCGGAAAGTGAAGAGACGAGGAGATGTTGAAATGGCTACGGCTATACTCAAAGCCTTCATTTTTCTCCTTTCTAACGGCCTAGTGATGACCCGCTTTTAAGCATGCTAAACGGGTCGGGTCAGCCCGATGAAGCATCTGCTTGTGCTAGTCACGTGACCACCCCAATGTATTCGTTCAAAAAAATATTTATAAAATTATTTAATTAGAAGAGCTTAATATTGAAAAATGGCAGATTTGTCAAATTATATTTTATTTATAATTTTTAAAAAAGAAAAATAAGGTAGCCAAGCGGTGGTGGAGCGTCATTCAACCAAGGGATGTCAATCGATACCCCTTCTCAAAAACTTATATTGTATTTCGGCAAATCCCTTAGTAAAAATTCTGACCGGTGGAATGGGCGCAACCTGGGGTTCGAAAAGGCGCGGTTCTGGTTCTCTCGGAGGAGAGAAATCAAGAGTCCGTCGCACGCGCTATTGGACTAGCATAATATCATATACAATAATGGAGGCTAATATGATTGAGCAATATGTAAGGGGAAATCTCTAAAATTGTCTCATGGAGCAATATGTTAGGGGAAATCTCTAAAATTGTCTCAAAACAATTTGAGGGAAAAAAAGTTATTCCTTATCAATGGGTAGAAGTATTTTGGTCCTTCTTCATAAGAGAAAATGATATTCCTTATATATGGGAATAGGTTAAAATCATTTTTTATATTTATCCTTTAGCATTTTTTATCCTTTAAGTTTACTAAAAATAAATAACTATTGATCTTCATTAAATATTAAACTAACATTGTAAGTCCTTTTAATAGATTCGAACGGAATTATTGTTGTAAAAATATTGGATTGTGGAGAATAAGATTTAACTTGAGACGCGTCAAGAACTCTGTTCTTAAAAATATTTCGTCCATGTCGTGATGAATGAAATTAAGCATATCCCTCAGGATTTAACAAGCTCTTCTAGTGTAAACTAGGAGCAGAAACAACAAAAATTTCAAGCTCAAGGAAAAATTTAATGTTTTATTATTTTTAAACCTAATATATTTTCATGTAAATTTATTCGTTACAGTTAAGAAATTTTTCGGTTTGTTTTAATAAAATAAAAAATCTACCCTAATTATCGGTACGATTATAGATTTATATAAAAATCTTATAATTTTATTAAAAAAAAACCTAAAAATTAGTTCGGTACGATAAGGTTCGGTCAATTTAGTCGGTTGTTAAATATCTATTGAAACTCCGAGTTACTAGTAAGAATATTTGTCATTTCAACTTTTCATGCAGAGATAATTGTTAAATACCAATTATATATATTTTTTGAAATACTAATACAATTTAGCTAACATAATTAACACTTGTCAACAAAATGTTCAGGCTTTCAGCCATATTTGCATGCCACATTTAATTTTTTTCTCAAATTAACTCTCTATTTGTAAACCTTGTTATCCGTGTTTGGTACGAAGGAAAGTATTTTTTATGAAAAATATTTTTCGGAAAAATGAGTAGTCTTATCATTTTGTTTTATCATGTTTAGTTGGTGAGTGAAAAAATATTTTTAAAAAATATTTTCTAGTGTTTGTTTAGAGCGTAGAAAATATTTTTTAGAAAAATAATTTGTATGCTACTTTACTTATCCCCTTCTCCCAAATCCCTATATTTCCTGTGCTCCTCCCTCCTCCCTCTCCCCTCCCAACCTTACATGCCTAACGTTTTCAGAACTATATTTTCTTCACGAATTTAATTATTCTTTTAAAAATTCATACAAACCAAAAGGGACTAATATGCTGTTTTACTTTTTCACTCAAAAATAACGTTGAAATTGTGCTACATAATTAAAAATAAAATACTCTTTTTTTGGTTGAAAAATAAAGTACTCTCTCTATAACATGAAAAAAAGTATTCATTTTGTTTAAATAAAAAGAAATACTTTTTCTACATCATGAAACAAAATACTCATTTTGTTGAAATGAAAAAAATACTTTTTACTACATTATTTTGTTGAAATGAAAGAAAATAATTTTTCTATATCATAAAAAGTAAGTACTTTTTTTGTTGAAATAAAAGAAAATACTTTTTTACACCATGAAAAGAAAATACTCATTTTGATGAAGTGAAAAAAATACTTTTTACTACATCATTTTGTTGAAATGAAAGAAAATGCTTTTTCTACATCACAAAAAGAAAGTACTTTTTTTGTTGAAATGAAAGAAGATATTTTTTACTACATTGTTTTGTTGAATGAAAGAAAGTACTTTTTTTTTTTGAAATAAAACAAGATACTTTTTAGTACATCATTTTGTTGAAATGAAAGAAAATACTTTTTCCGTATCAGGAAAAGAAAGTATATTTTTTGGTTAAAAAGAAAGATGATACTTTTTACTACATCAGTTATTTGAAATGAAAGAAAATATTTTTTCAACATCATGAAAAAAAGGTACTTTTTTGTTGAAATGAAATAAAATACACTTTTTATATCATGAAAAAAAAATATTCGTTTTGTTAAAATGAAAAAAGAAAGTACTCTATTTGCAACATGAAAAGAAAGTATTCTTAATAATATTTCTGTTTAAGATAGGGGTAGGGCT
>MCJB01052335.1:0-20640 GCA_002018475.1 Nicotiana obtusifolia | reverse complement strand
TGTCCGTCGACAGCTGAATGTTTCGATCTTAGCTCTCTCATATTGAGAAATTCTGTCTAGTGTCCATTGACAGCTGCATAAATGACTAGAATTTATTTTTCAATTGGTTGGGGGTGGGTGGGGTGGGGTGGGATAGGCGTGGGAGGATTGGTGGGGATTGGGAATAGGGTGGGAAAAGTTGAAGAAGAGTTTTGGAATATATTTTCTCTTATCTTGATAGGGAAAATATTTTTCTCCAATTGGAGAAAAATGAGTTATTGAGGAAAATATTTTCCAAACATTTAAGCCAACCAAAATGTGAAAATTGAAAAATATTTTCCGCCAAATATTTTCCTTCGTACCAAACACACCCCTAATGACTGTATTATTGTCTCTCTATATATATAAGTATTATTTAATAATAATATATTATTTAATATTTAATTAGGAAGAACTCCAATGTGATTTGAACTCTCTTAACAGCATTCTGCCATTTTTCTTCTTCCAAAATTTCATCTTTCCTATTGGATTGAGTTCTTGTAGTAGAAAAAAACAAAGAGTACAACTTTGTCTTCCCAAACAAAGCAGCCTTCAGCAGGAGCTGCACTACAATGCCTCAGCTCTGGGAACAGGAAGGAACTGAGCGTCCCGGCGAATAAAGAAAACCTAGAACAAAAATGGAAGCCTAAGCCTTCACATTCGAAACTGAAAAATCATCAGTTGGAGAATCGTTTTTACAGGGTAGGCATGGTGAAGGCAGAATGGAAATAGAAAACTACAGATGAAGAAGTCCCGGTTCCGCTATTCTTTCAGGAAAGGTAGTTCGGCGAAAAGGAATCGGAGATAAAAGAGCTCTCGTTCCAGCAGCTTTTGTTTCTCCTACAATTTGGCTAAAGCTAAAAAGATGATGTGTTTCATCATCTAACTTGCTTCAGTACCTTGCCAAAATATGAAAAAATCAGTATTAAGATTTTTCCATCATCATAGCATAAGTAATATCCAATCTTTAGCTTGGGAAACTCCATGCAAGTCTCATGAGTCCTATGGGAGCTTTCTTACATGCAGGGGTCGTTTATACGAACATAAGTAATGCAGGGATTGATAATGGAGGTATTAGTAATGTAAAAATTATAGTGTTGAAATTATTTTTTATCAAGTGTTTGGTTCATCGTATTAAAAATTAGCTATGCAATGCAATATATAATCTAAGCTTGTGTTTGATTTAAAACTGTACAATATATTCTTTACAATTATACGCTTGAATATTCTTCAATTTTAGAGACAATTGAACACCCCTTCTAAAACTTTTAGCTTTTCAACACTGATATGTTGTTTTTGTTTTAACCACAACAAAACATTATTAGTACTAAATTAGAGGCGATAAAAATTTATCTGTATCGAGTGTTTACACTAAATTATAATTATTTATTACAATTAAGTAAAATGTTAAAGTATGAATATGTGTTAATTAACTACCGGTTAATAATAATTATATTGTAAAGACATGTATCATATATTTACCGAATTAATGCCAAAATTCCTTGGAGAGTAAGTATTTACCTATCTCGATACACACTAGACAATTCTTGATAGATTTGTTGTTTTAGTTATTTCTATCACATGCCACAGACGAATTTTGGGGTCCCTTGTCTTCCCAAATCATACAACTTATTTTATGCTTGAATTGGAAACAATTAAAGAACAAGTTGTTATTTGTTCCCCCTCGGCCCCTCCCCATTAAAAGTCATTTACTTGTTTATTACTTCGATCGCAATAAAGTTGAAAAACATACTATTAATATTTACATCAAATTAAAATAGCAATGGCACATTAAAGTGAGATTATATATCAATTAACGTTTTTGATTAAGTGATAAAAATTTATATGCACGACGTATATTTTGAATTTATTTGCTTGGTGTAAACATCATGCGCGGGTATTTTTTAAATTGAAAAACTTATCTTGTATCGACCCTACTACATTGGCAGCTTTCGTTATCCTGTGTCCGGTGCATAAGGTATTCGGCATGACCCGACGAAGGGTCGCACTCCTCAGGATGTGATGTAGACAGTCTATCCTAATGTAAACATTAATGGTTGTTATCACGGCTCGAACCCGTGACCTATAAGTCACTAAGGCTTCGAGTAGTACGGGATAGGCTAATCACCAGACTGCTTTGGAATAGGCTAATCGCTGGAGACAAGAACGAGTGAATCTAGTTTCGAGAGCATGTCTTACTCTAATAGGGGGCGTAGAGTTTCTAAGTGAAGGAAAGCGCAATTATATATGTAATATCTTAGCTGTCAGCAAGGCAGGTCTGCTATAAAACCTACCGATCAGAAAGTCCTTAAGAACGAGAAAGCCGACTAAAAGGCTATTCCATAACCGACTCTTGTTGCTGAGTCTTCGGCGACAAAAGTTGGAGCATAAGTGGCTGAAAATCCGGAGTGTACATAATGTTCCAATATTTCTTCAAACGAAAAGAAAAAGAAAGAAAGAAAAAGAGAAGGAGCATTCGCGTTAAAAGAAGAAGAAAAGCCTTTGGCAACAAACAAACTAAAAATAAAACTTCATATTTATACATATAAATCAATTTTTATATCATGCCAATTCACGTATTCTTAATACCACGTACAAATTTAATTATTACCCGTAGTTAAGGGTAAACATCAGTAAAGGTGATTTATAAAAGCCAAAGCATTGCTAGCAAGTTTAGTAACATAAGATATGGTACCACTAATCTTAGTCTTCACAACAGGATTCACTTTCCTATCAGAGAAACCATCTAAACAAGAATTAACATCACTTATAACAGCACTAGCATAAGTCTTAGCATTAAGGCCGAAGCCGAAGCCGAGCGACGACGACGACGACAGTGCGAGGGGTACTTGCCTCTTCAACCCTGTTAGCAACTAGAGAAGGTGTAATGTAATATATACACCTCTCTTTTTCTTTATTCTTTCTATGTGGGACAAACGCATTAACCAAAGCAAAAGTGACCTTTTACATTCCTTTCACTTTTTATCCGATCATTTCTTATTCACCTTTATTGATACCCAACAGTCACGTATCCTTAATACCACGTACAAATTTAATTATTACCCCGTAGTTAAGGGTAAACATCAGTAAAGGTGATTTATAAAAGCCAAAGCATTGCTAGCAAGTTTAGTAACATAAGATATGGTACCACTAATCTTAGTCTTGACAACAGGATTCACTTTCCTATCAGAGAAACCATCTAAACAAGAATTAGCATCACTTATAACAGCACTAGCATAAGTCTTAGCATTATCCCATTGAAATTCCTTATCTGGATCATTAAGATGATTCATTGCAGCAAGTGTTTCCTTCAACTCATATACTGCATCTTTCAAATCAGTAATGCAGTCTTTAATGGCAGCAGCTTCATATGTTGTAATTCCTTTCTTTTTCCCTAGCTCAGATACCATATCAGAAGCGTCTTTCGCGCCGTCTTTGGCTATGTCAAGGGCAATGTCACACAGCTTTATGGTGTTAGTTTGGATAGAAGATGCATAAGGGACAAGTGTTTTTATGCAAACGGGAGGGAATGTTGAGATCAAGGTGCATTTGGATTCAATGAAGTTGGTGTAGTTTGAATTGGAGTTGGCTTGTGTGTGGCAGATTGTGAATAGGAGAACAAGAATTGGAAAGAGGGTCTTGATCAATTTTCTGGAATTAGAACTACAACTCTCCATTATTACTATATTTGGAATTGGAATTAATTGAGACTGTTCAGTGTGTTGGGGTTTCAGAGAAGGTATAAATGAATATATACATATATAGAGAGAGAGCGCTCAGGTCAATATCAGGTGTATTCTATCTTTTTTCTTTCTTTTGATAATAATTGGTGGTACTCGGATGTATTTGTGCGCATTTCGATTATTTCATTTCGGGTGTTTGTTAACGTCCAACAATATATATATATATATAAAAGCGAATACATGATTTGGAATTTATGAGTTGAGTTTGAATTCTACCACAACTCATGATTTGATTTACTGGGTTTGAAATCAATTTTTGTGCTCATTTAGAGAATTTTCCGGTCCAAGATACACTTGAAACCCGTCCGTATCACTAGTGGCAGAAAAATGGATAAAAGAAATAGTTATCTATCCATATTATTCATTAAAAAATGAGTTGGATAATATACTTTTTAAAAATGGCCGGTCAAAAGTGATCATATTCAAGAAGTCATGGATAATGTGAATATCCATATTATCCGCTAGGTAACTCATTTTCTATTCGTATTAAATACGGGTCAGGCCAAATAATTTATCCGTTTTTGCATTACTCATTTTAATCTGCTCATATCCGACCTAGCATGCTCATTTGCTACCCCTATTATCAAGGCTTAGACATAGGAAGAACACTTGCCTATTTTTTAAATTTTTATTGAGATTTGAACCTTGATATCTTTTAGGATTTTCGCTCATTTCATTGATAGCTAGGCCACACGATTAAATAGCACCATAAGTGATGATGCATGTACGAACATAGGTCTAACAATAAAATAATTTTTTGGGCTTGTGCTAATAGTAGGGTATGTAGTATGTACTAAATGTGAGTTGTGCATGACAGATATGAACAATATTTCTTGCTGTCATATAGGGCAGCAACCACATGCAGATTCAAGTCACATGAACTAAGTTAAGTTATTGATTCATATTTTTATCAAGAAATTCATATATCAAGCAGTTAGAAGGGAAAGACAAAGGACTATATATATATATATATATATATATATATTTGTAATTTATACTCTTTACTTCAGGATAGGGATAAGGTACGTGTACACACTATCCTCCTCAGACCTTACTTGTTGGATTATATTGATATATTATTATTGTTGAACTGTGGATATTTTAAAGAATAATTTAATTATATTTTTTTGAAAAATAATTACTCGGACCTAAAAACCTCTATCTCGATATTTTAATAATCAAAAGAAAACCTCACCTACAATTTTTTTATTCCCTTTCAAAATGCTTGGTGCTTTAGTTGCATGATCAATACAATATTTCAAATAATATTAAAAAACTTTTAACAACGAAATGTAATTTCTAGTACTTTCATGTTTATTTTTAAATACATATTCATTATTTTTAAAGTTTTCGCCATTCTTACTGCTTTTTCTTTTTTTACGACTTCTCTACTGCCGTATTTTTTTTTTGAAACAGTTGTGATTATACTTTCCTTGCGCTGAGAGCCTATCGGAATTGCCTCTCTAGCTTCACAAAATAGGAGTAAGTTTCAATGTACACACTATTCTCCAAATTCTATTTGTGAGATTATTTCAAAATTAAATTTTATAAATATTTATAATTCACTCAAAAATGTAGATATTTCAATCTTTATATTCCATCCGTTTCAGTTTTTGTGAACATATTTAACTGAGCATGAAATTTAAGTAATTTTTTTGAACTTATGATGTAAAACGAAGCACATATATTATGTGAAGTCATAAATTCTTGCATAAAGGTAAATTATTTTAAAATATAAAAAAAGATCATTATTTTTATCATGAATTAAATTAGATTCACATAAATAGAAACGGAAGAAATATTTCGATATTCTTTCTGTAAAATCTAAAAAATCAAAGTCAAAAGATTGATTTGGGGTAGGGGGGAGGGGGAAGATCAAGCGCATGTGGCCTGTGCATCATTTAGAACCGACGGACCGGACCAATAAGATCGGTTTAGTCTGATTTTAACGCAGCTCCACTATCGAATCGGATTGAAATCAAAAAAAAATTTCGATCCGTGACCAGACATGACCACTAGCCACTCTTAAACAAAAGATTGATTTGGGGGAGGGGGGCGCATGTGCTTGCCTTGTGAGCAAGGGCCACATGAGGATTTTGGCAGGCTATTTCTGCATGCCTACAAGCCAATACCCTCTGGGGCACATGATTGTATGGACTTTTGGATGCTTCTAACGTGCCATCCCAAAATAATTAAGTAAATTTAATACTAGTAGTTGAATATGGCATTTAGGCGATGTTTGTGGAAATCATTCTCCTTAAATCAAGGTTAAAACTATCGTTTGGCCACTCATTAAAGGTCTTTTACTTTAGCGTGTTTTGCTTCTTTATGTACCTATTTTTTGGATTCTGATTGATCTCAGTGCAAGCCCGTAAATAGACAATTATGGGTAGTTCAGGTGCGCTTAAAGTCAACTACAATTAGAAGGCATGCTGATCTTGTCACCAACAACCCAGAAAAAGTCACGAGCGAAAGCCGGCTCAACAAAGGACCTTTTTCAAGGGATCGTCGACAAGAACTACTCATGAAGACCCAAAACCTCAGTATGTGGAAAATTCTTCCGACCCAGGTCGGAAATAGAATGATTTTTGAAGATGAATTATCGGCACCTTGAACTGTACTATCGGAACTGTGCTTTGAAGATTGATTCGTATAAAGTTCTCTAAAGGAGAATTGTTCCTTATCGAAATGTTTTTTATTTCTAAAAATTAAACTCGAAATTTTTAGTTAAGGATGGAAGGATCCTATCTATCTCGCAGATATTTCTTTCTTAAAGTATGCAAGTGCTTCCTTTGCTGCAAATACAAATCAAACAAACACTTCTTTCTAAAATTTAATATTGATAAATGGACCTTGGGCCTAACTCAACTCCAAAAGCTAGCTTATGAGAAGAGGATTGCCCAAGACCATATAAGGAAACCAAAGACCTCAAATCCCATCGATGTGGGACAACTCAACACCCCCCTCACGTCTAGGCCTGCACTCTGGAGCGTGAACAACATAAATGGGGGTCCAACATCGGTAACAATAATTGGAATGAGCCTGGTTCTGATACCATGATAAATGGACCTTGGGCTTAACTCAACCCCAAAAGCTAGCTTATGGATTAGGACTGCCCAAGACCATATAAGGAGACCAAAAACCTCAAATCCCACCTACGTGGACAACTCAACAAATATATAGAGTTTGCAAATTTAATTCTAACAAATGATAATGCAGAAGTCTGGTTTAAGCATTAAAGCAAGTGGACGACACAAATATGTGCGCAATGTAAAACGAGGTTGATTTTCCTAAGGAGCAATTAAAGGGAGAGAAGAATGATAACAAGCCTAGACTTCAGTAGTATGCTGAATATTTAGGATTTTGTTATTAATTAACAGTGTTCTTCCGTATAGTTTCTGAAACAAAAAAAATAGATGAAGTAGAAAAAACTTGCCGAACCCACAAGTTACTTGTGTTTCCTTAAGGAATTATAACCCTCCCACAGTTGCCAGGGATTATGGGTTACTTCCTCCCAAGATAGAACGGAAATCGTTTCTGTGATAGCGGCAAAACAAATCACAGAACTCCAACGACCTCAAAGTAACGTTTTTCAAATCTCAGCAGAAAATACTTACTGTTTGAATGTTGATAAACAGTAGCGAAAAACTGGAATACAATAGAGAGAGAAGATTTTTTCTGTCTGATATTGTGAATAATGTGTAACGAAATGAGTCACAGCAAATGGTATTTATAGACCACTATTGGTGTGCTTGAACAGGTGCAAAATATGTTCAAAAATAAAAATAAAAAAAAAATTAATTAAATTCGGATTCATTAATTAATTAAAAAGCAATTGCTCAGACAATTATTCAAATATGAAAGGGAGAACACTAGGACTGCAATCCCTCCTTCAACGCTCTTACTTAATGATTTGCCTAATTGATTGCCTAGTTAACTTTGTTTTGAAACAATTTGGTCATCCCACCAGGATTTTATTGATGTTGTCCAAATAACATTTGGGACACCATTAATCAAGTTACCAGCCATTGATTGTTTTTCTACTAATGTCCAGGATAGGAACAAGAACTTTTTTGGTAACATCTTAATTGAGAACATGGTTCTCCATCAGGCCCACATAACACACACACAATAGTAAGTAAATGACACAGCAGTATTTTACGTGAAAAACTCCCATCTCATGGAATTAAAAAACCACGACCTACACTGGTAAAATTTCAACTTCACTAACTGAACAAACTTTAGATTACAACCTATTGTAATATTGGAATTAACCTCTTAATAGCTCACTACTTTGACTAACCCTAGCCAAACACAAATACAAGATTTATGGTTTTACAGACGATGTCTTATAGAATGCTTCTAACTAAGCTGAGTATGAATTACAAGTAAATAACACTAAAAAAGATACAATAATATTGAAAACATATGATAAACTCAGTGTTGGGATCTGGTCCTTTGTTATGTTGCTACTTTGTTCTTCAAGCCTTGGATTCAATGAGAGGCTACAACACACTTGAGAGAGAGACTTAATGATATAGGGTTTGCAAGTGTGTGTTTTCCCTTGCCTCATGTTGGTATGTATAAGTGAGGTCATTAGAATGATGTGTGTAAATATCAAGTACAAGGCATGTTCCATAAAGTGACTGCTGCACTATTGCCTGTGTAGAGAAATAGTGCAGTGACTTTAACGGCTGTAGGGAGTTGACTTGTACTTTCACCGGAGGAACTTATGGCCATCGGTTCCCTCTGCCGTTTCTTTGACTGATCATGTTGGAACTTGTGCCAGACATGTGACTTGGTGTTCTGAATACTTTGAGGCTGTGTAACAGGTTCCCTATATGGTTCTCATATGAAGTTTGTTAAATCATAAAAATACAAAAGGCACATAACTTATCAATTTTTCCCTTTTTGATGATGACAAACTTATAATTGAAGTTCCCCTTGAGAACCAGATCTCTATACAATTTACCTGCATAATAACTCATGTGTGTGCACAACATAGCTAAAAATAGAGCACAAGAGTATAACATGCATAACAAAAGGCTGAGATGCTCATTAATTAATAAGAGATGGAAACAGAGGCAGTAGCACCATTGTTACAAAACATCCACATAAAAACAAACTTAAAGTACCAGCCATAACAACAATAAGCCAAATGAGACACTGGGGTTAAGAGAAACATAGTTTAAACTAGATACTGAGAAGGGAACTGTTGAAGGGGCATTGAAAAAGGGAGGGAAGGATGAGCAGGCATGGGCTTTGAGAAGAATATCCACTCGAGCATTTGCAGACCGCTGCTCTTTCAGGTCCTCAACCTGTTTCCTCAGTCTGCATTTTCAGCAGTCAAGCGAGCAACCTCTACGCCTTGTACACTGCTAGAACTAGGTTCCTCCTTGGCTTGACTGAGCTGCCCCTCAAGAATGGCATTCCTAGCCTTCAACCTCCTTATTTCCTTGTTAGCAGCATTTTGAGCATCAATTAACTGAGAAATAGTAGAATGGCTGCCAACACCTCCCTTCTTGTCAATACACTCACATTCCTCCAAGGTTGTCTTTGAGAAAGTACGCTTTCGAGTTCCCACTGGTGCTCTTTTGAGAAAGTCATGCAACATGATTTTGTGATTGTATCCTTCGTATGTATTAGTACATGGTGATTTTATAAAAATTGACGGACTCTTGTTGGCCTGAAATGCTGTAGGTCCGTAGGAAACGGCCTAGTAACCAATACTCCTTGCTTCGTCATGACTTTCAGGCTCATTTTATGGCGTTTTGGGTTCATGCAACATGAATTTGAGATTATATCCACTTTTTCGTGTATTCATAGATGCTGATTTTGTAAAAAAAGTTGTCAGACTCCGATTGACCTGAAATTTTGTAGGTCGGGAATCGGTCTAGTGATCAATAGGTACGGTTTCATCATGAATTTCGAGTTCATTTTATGGCGTTTCAGGGTCATACAACACGAATTTGTGATGATATCCACTTTTTCGTGTGCGGATGGAGCAGGTGGGGCAAGAAATACTCAAAATAGTGGCAAGAGTCTAATTTTGGCAACAAAAAACAATAACGAGAAAATGACTAGACAAGACTCTCCATACTAACTCTGAACCTTACACATGACCAACCTTGAGCTTGTGAGATAGAATTTAGCATCAAAATGTTTGATCCCCACAAGTTCACAAGACTAGTAGTTTCATTGTGTGGGTTGAAATGTTAACATTTTCTTCAGGTGATAGGATGGATTCCAATTCCATCTCCTGCTGAGGCAATAGCAAGGAACATGCTGATTCCCAGGTGGCTGCTGGTACTGTTTTCTGAAAATGCATCAACAGATTAATCATGCGTTTTGCAGTTTCTTCCGTAGCAAGATCCTCTCCAGCACATAGAACCTACAAGAGAACCAACTTTCAATTACTTAATGTCTACATTAGCATAAATGTTAATTTGATGTAAATGTCACAGTACAGTAAGATAGCCATATCAATAGATTAATCAACTGTATTAGTGAAACAAGAAAAACAAACGAAAAGGAACGATCAAATGAGCCCTCCAAATAGACAGATGGAGCACTAATTGCCAACAGACTAACACATGATACAAACTGCCTTTTTTCGTCTTATTTTTCCCTATTGCATAAGGTCCAGAGAAAGGGGAAGGGAGAAAGGGCCAGTGAAAATCAGACTCACAACTATTGTGTGCAGGGGCGGATGACGCGGAGTATAAATTTATATGTAAAAATTCAACATTATTACAACAAATAGCAGATACAAACCCATAAGTTAAAAATATAAAGGGTTCAATGCTAAGAATCTTAAGGTTGAACCATAGAACTTAAATTATGAATCCGACTCTAATTGTGTGGGACTACTACCAGCAGATGCTATTAGATTACAAGCCCTGGTTTTCTGACTCCTTTCTTAAAAAAGTAACTATTAAAATCACCTGTTTAATAACAAGCACAAATGAACAATTCATTCTTACACCTGCTATTTTGAACTAACCTCTGCAAAAACTGATATAACCTTTGGAAGGTGCAGATAGTTGGGATCCCAAAGTTCTCTGTCTGATCTGTGAGTCAGAAGATTTGATGAAAACATTGAATACTAAAAACATATTAACACCTCATATTACATCTTTAGAGTCAGGAAAATTCATCTTTTAGTACAACAGGCTTCACTCAAGATGAAAATTTAATCAAAATTCTGGTACATAAAATTAATCTATATAAACTGTTCAGTGTTCACATTGCTCTATCATTAACTTACTTGTAAAGTTTAACCAGTTAAACTATTGAGACTTCAACTTGGAGAATACAGAGAAGATATGCTATGAGAGGAAGATGAATTGGAAAACAACACCGTTATGTTTCTTTTGGATTATTTTGAACGAAAGATCTATGAGATTGTTACATTATATTGAAAATAATGTTTCTGAGACAAGTTTGATACACATTTAAGCCCTGTAGTTAGGTGAATGCATATCGGGTGTTTCATGTCGCTTAGGTGACACTTCTGTCTAGGCACCAAGGCACACATGCATTCTGTCTTGAAGAGAATGACACTAAATAAATGTATGGCAAAGGAAATATATCAAATACTAAGGAGCTTTTTGTATGAATAAGTTAGGAAATGTTAAGTCCCACATTGATTGAGGGAATGAATTGTAGTCCGTATTTGCGCAATCCTCTCTTCACGAGCTAGCGTTTGAGGTTGAGTTAGGTCTAAGCTCCATTTCTTCCAAGTAAAGTGTAGGAAATTAGATATCTAGATTAAGAAAGTGTAACATTCCTCAAATCTATAAAAGTTTCAAGACATGCTTAATATGGAATTTAATTTTTTTTTCTTGTCTTGAGTGCAAAAAAAAGAAATTTATACTTCTATTACGGACTTAAACCCTTGTGATTGACTTGTGAGTTGCTTTTCTATTTATAAATAATTGGATATACGAATAGGGAATATAATGTTAATATCATTAATTATTAAAAGTGAGTATTATTGAATACTTGTTAAGTCCCAAAAAAAAAAGAAAAAGGAAGCAAGACGCCTAAGATTTGGGCCTAAAGCCCATAGAATGATCTGTTGAAAGAAAAAAAGAAGGGAAAAGGCTTAAAGCCTACAAGGGCTGGAAAAGAATTGCAAAGAATTCAATCCAACATAAAAAAAAGATTTTTCAAGGAGCATGAAACAGAGGAAGCGTTGCTTCTCCCATCGAAGTAGTCACGCAGGACCCTCTTTAGGCCACGACTGAGGTAATTCTTTATATGGGATTGTAATCTATAACATCATTATACACTAGAATCTAACACCCTAATGGGGTGAATTCATAGGAAAGCTTTGAAAAACCTCAAGAACACCCATCAAGTACGGGTTCAGTTTTTTGTGTTACAAGATAAATTCTTCACTTTTATTGGATTGCTATAACGGGTTAAGGTTGTTAGAGATTGTAAAGATTTGTTAGAAGAAGACCTCGCCCCAAAACTTAGAAATTTAGAAGTTGAACCTAAAGTTCTTAGAGTTGAGAAAAGATTTAATACTTTGGGATAGTTGGATACTTATGGTGACTTATTGTTGTAGTATTTGATGGTTAAGTTGATTACAAGAATTGGAACTTACATGTTGCTTGAAAGGAGAAATTGAGGTGAGTGGATATAACCTTTTACTAAAGTGGTTCTACTCACAAAAATATGCCCACAAAGTGTTCAATAAAATGCTTTAAAGAGTCAACATATGCTTAATTGGAACGAGTGAGTACATGTTGACCAAGTATATTCTAGTTAAAACTTATATATTTTACTCGAGAAGTATAAGCATCTATTTTGCATATTTTTATGCTTTATTACATGATTTTACATGTTAAAGATTCAAGAATTAGAGAGAACTTTTAAAAGTACTTTGAGTAATTTAATTTCATGCTTATGCTATGTATACACTCAAGATTTAAACTTGAAAAGTCACAAGAAGAAGTTTTAGAAAGAAAAGATTTTTGGGAGTATCCTCTATTCTGAGAAGGGGTCATCATCCGGGCCGAGGGTCCTGATCAAGGCGTTGACTTCCTGAAACTACTTATGGAGCACACGAGCTGAGGGTCTCATTGCTGAGAATTTGCCTAGCTAGGCTAAGGTATGATACATGAGCATTGAGAACCATGAAGCGAGTAGCATCTCGTGGACTGGCCTATTCGATCAGGTCAGGATTGAACCCGTGCCGGTCACACGGTGATTAAGACAGAAATAAGTTAGGATAGTTGGAACTCTCGAAGCATAAAGTGAAGTTTTTTTTTTTTGATAAGAGAGAAAAAGAAAAGAACTTCTTTTAGAATATCCATAAACTGTTGCTATGCAATTACTTTAGAATTGTTCTTAGAAGCTTTATGTTTCCATGCATTTAGAATCTTTGCTTGTAGTGTATATTTTATTAAGTTTCATTCTCTGCTTTAATGGGGGCTCGTTGAGACTCACTGAGTACAATGGATGGTACTGACGTTCTCTTTTGGTAATTTATGTTGGTCTGCGGTACAACGTAGGAACCGGTTTTGCAGGCAAGCAGGCTACAGGTTAGGACTTCCCTCTCTTCCAGTGCTATTGGTGAGCTCCTCTTTTGTTCATGGAGTATTCCTTTGAATCATCTTTATTTAGTTCTTTCTTTGTTCACTTGGAGAACTAGCCAGGCAATCTCATGTCCTGAGTAGTGCGTCAGTTTATCAGTAGAGGCTTTATAGACACAGTCGGTGGGTTAAGATTAAGATGTTTTTGATAATAACTTTGCAACATTTCAGTAGTTACTACGAATAAAGTTTTGGAGTTGGTTTATTTTAGATATTTAAATTAATTAAAAGTATTTAGTTAAAGTATTGCCTTGCTGCATATAAAGTTTGAAGTTATAATAGATTTGATAAATGCAGATGGTTCGCTCGGTCAGTTTAGTGATCGGGTGCCGGTCATGGCTTGTTCAGAAAATGGATCGTGACAGAAAGCTAGCCATCGAATCTGAACTAGAAATTTAAAACTGCATATTGGCATTGAATCAGAACTTTAAAATGATTTTAAACTTGACTGACATGGTTTTACCTCATACATTAAGTTTAAGTCTAGTTCTCTCAGTTTCATTGTTGGATGATGGTGGTTAAGCCACAAATTTAACACGTACATACTTTTCACGCAAGCTAGGGGTGCTTCTCCTGGAATTTACTTGACTGTATGTGAAACAAATTATAAATGAAGTTACATAAGTGAACAATGCTAAGGTAACATGCTAAACTCCAAATAGTAAAGACAAGGTGATGATAAAATTACTCCAGTACCTCTCAACCATTGAACAGAGCTGGTCGTGAACTACTTTGGCTTCATCCTTGTCATCTTTTATAGGAAGACAATTCAACCAAGCAATGATCTACCAAAAAACTTGGAATGAGAATTCTGTGGTACTTTAACAAGAATATGTAAGTGGAAGAGCATCATTGTTTCTTGGAAGATCAAAAGCTACATGCTTTGCCAAACCAATGACATAGTGAACATATGCATAATGCGACATAACCCTCTAAAAAGGTATAAACAAAAGGAAATATGTTGTTAAGTTGTTTAAGTTTGACCTTTTCTCTAGCATTTTGTTAGGATAAGTTGTTGAATAAGTCTCTTACCTCTAAATAGCACATTTAGGAAGTCAGCTTCATCTTTCATTGTATTGAAAGGCTGCCCATGGCTTAATGAAATTCATATGATTCAATGATTAATTCTATCTTTCAAACCAGTTGCACCAAACAGCAGTCACTATGCAATCCATTTTCCTTTTAATACGTAGAGCCGAGGTACTGGTAATGTATGTTATTACACATAAAAGTCTCTTAGTTTCTTTTTAACACGTAGAAGTTGTCTAAAGTTTCCTTTCCCTAAGCTGACTAAATACACTCAGCTACAGGTTATTAAAAGCTAAATAAGTTGGAAGGGAACCAATCACTAGAATCTATATATGCAGGTATTATCTGAAGAGGAACTAAGTTAACTGGGATAATGGAAACCTCCATGCAGTTTTGGAACTAATATTTAAAAAGCTAGCTATTTACAAGCATATTTTAATTTTCCTAATAAAAAAGTAGCCTTGCTTACAACTAAAGAGCTAATTGATAATTATAGAGAACTCTTGTAAATAACTATATGAGTGATTAAGACTTAAGACGAGCACAGTGCATCTCTAATCCTAGTTTATTGCAATAATTTATCGGGCTGGTATAGTGACTTTCAGATTTTAAAATCTATAAGAAGAAAAGCTGATCAAGATATTATAGCAAGTTCAAAACTGTTTATGAAGTTCGGAGTGATCAAAGTACCCAAAATCTAAACCCGATAATTTAGAATAACTTGAGTACATATGAGTTGAGTATATTTACAATGCATGAACAATAAAAAGTTAGAGATAAATTCCTAGAAAGATGTACCTGCGCTGAGTCAATAGTTTCCCGATGAAACTGACATATCTTACCAAGTGCAGAAACAGCATTGTCATATGCCTCTGCATTCTCAGGTTCAAGAGCATTGAGATGCGTAATGACTACATTGATCCTTGAAAGAGCTTCTGAAATCATGGGATTGATTAAATACCAAAATATATCACTCCTAATTGTCTCATCCTCCATAATGTAAGGGGTCAGAATAACAGGGTGAAATACCTCCAATAAAAGGTTTGAAAGCATAACCACCATATTCAGCGGAAAGCCCAAGTCCATAAAGTGCATTCTAAACATGACATTAATGGTGTTCGGATGAATCAAATAGCAATTGTAACTTGATTGAAAACTGTCCCAACCACTAAGATACACAAATTAAACCTGTCTAACTTCTGAATTGTCATCGTTGCATGCGTCCAAAAGAAAAGGAAGATACATATTATAGTACCTAGTTTAGACAAAGAAGTAACTATCAGAATTATGATCCAATTTAAGAAAAACTCACAAAGATAGACCTACTTTAGAGCTGCTTCACTGCAATGCTCCATAAGTATAGCATAGATACAAAGACATCTGCTTCTCTCTTTAGCTGTTTTATCCTTGCCCTTCAAACAGGGAAAAGAAAGAAGAATGAGAAATATAAATGGAAAACAACCTAGCAGGTTAACTTGACGGTAGTTATCATGAGTAGAAACTCACCGTAGGCATTAGATATGATGAAAGCTCATCGAGGAAAGGCAAGAAAGCAGCTTTGAACGATTTGATCAATGTAATTAATATTTCAGCAACCTGATAAAACGAATGTTTATGTGAATCAAGAACAACCTCAAGTGAAAGGTTCTATAAAGACAACATGGTGTCATGAGTTATGTCTATCGACCATACACCGCTGAAAATTTTTTCTTCTTGCTCTCTTTCCTCCCTCAGCAATTCAGCTTCCTCAGCATCGAAGTCTTCTGCTTTTTCTCTCTCTGTGAGTTCTCCTTTTCTATGTGAACTTTCTATAATGACGTGCTTTATCTCATCAATGATGCTATGAACCTGATCTTCATTGAGAAGTGGTCCACAGATCTGTAAGGAGACACAAAAAGGACCATAACAAGTGAATAATTATTGTTCTAACTAAATTTCTACAACTAATGGTGTTTTTTGCTTAGACAGTAATGATGAAACATTTCATAAGTTGGCTTAACAGTGATTTACTAGATGGTTAAGAATCTGTTTGTGTCAGTCTTACCTAGGGCTGTTCAAAACCGAACCGTAACCGTTAACCGAACCACAAAAACGACTTACTGGCTTATTGGTATCGGGTTATCGGGGTAATGATTGGTGAATGGATTGAAATTTTATTATTAATGGCTTAACAGTTTGGGACGGATTACTCAATTTTCTTATCGGATAAACCGCTAACCTATTAAGAATTTTTATATTTGTACTTTTACCCCTATGTATATGAATTAATATTTAAAGCTCTAAATCCTTAGTTTATCGAATCTCAATTCAACCCGCAACAATTGCCTCTTTTCTCTTCTCTATCACCTAAATCCCTAATTAAATTTCTTCCAATCTCGTATGTATGATTGGATTTATCTAATTTTCCTATGAAAATGGTATTTAAGTGATTAGATAAGTTAGAAGCAGAACAACTTTCTTAAGCTAATATGAAGAAGAATCCGAGTGTGAATCGCCTTAAACTATGTTAGCTCAAGTGGGAAATCAAGGTCAAGCTAAACCACAGGAATTTTTGACATAAAACATAAATGCATGACAAACAGACTTGGCACAGTATCAATCAACTGGATTGAGCAGATGTGATGCTTTAGAAATTTTCCCTTATCTTTAATTCACAACTTCGTTTTTATTGTTCATCTGATTTAGCCGATAACCGTCCGATAATCACTAATCCGATACTAATCCACCTGATGTCTTATTGGGTGGCTAGCTGATTACTATATTAATAAACCGATAACCGATAAGCCAAACCGTTAATGTAAATATCTGCCCGATCTGCCTGATAAGCACCCCTAGTCTTACCTATTCATGTCAAGGGAACTTTTCTAATTATGAGATTATGGTAGATTCTAGTCCACGTTTAAACTCTTAAGCATTTATTATGGTCCAAGTATGTCATTTTATAGGAAGAACTATAAGTTCTGCATGTGCTCACATACAGACTAAATGAATTAAGTCAGATGAAGCTCATATTTTACTTGATCCCACATGTAAGAATATAATGGGTAGGTTGTTGTTGTTGTTGTTATTGTTGTACTTTTTATTATTTGTATGCTTGTAAAAAACTTGGGGTCTGTCCTACTTTCTTTAGAATCAGTAAGGTAAAGCCTTGCCTTCTTTATTTATACTTTTTCTTTCGAGATAAATAAATACGAAGAAGCTTATGTCAAATCCCCCACTGCTATAGAAGATGAAAGTCCGGACTGATATATTCAAGTAAAAGGGACGTGGATGACTGGAAATGGGATCATACAAATTCAATAAAACATTAACTTCATAAATATTCAAGCCCACACGCCTAGTAGCTAGTGTCTACCCACAACCCCTTTAGGCAACCACAACCCCTTCAAAATTATGTAATATAATAAAATCACAGTCCTCTGTCTCACTTCACCCACTCTTTCTTCAATCTTCACAAAGCTTTCAAATATTTTCCAAATTTTCCCCCATTATAAATGAATTAAGTCAGATGAAGATCTTACTGTGCAAGTTATTGCTCTTGCCCTAAAGTCTTGCTATATATCACTAAGCTTTCTAAAGAGATCTCTCGTAGAGTACCTACCATTCTTATAAGCTTGGACAAGTGTCTTGCTTATGATAATGGACATAAGAAGCATAAAATCAGCACAACATCAACATAAGAAAACACTGAAAACTTGGATCAAACTGATGAAACCACCTTAACATGACATACCTTTAAGCATGCATTCAATCCACTCAATTTAGTTGCACATACCTCTGCCTCGTGCTCCTAGATGAGATTGATATCCAAGTGTTAGTTTCTATTATTCAGATAAATGAGCTCAATCCTTTTCCCCACAGAAAGAGAAAATGTAAATAGTAAGGTGTTGAAGGTAACCGAATATAAAGTGTCCCCAATAGCCAGTATTATATCGCCAAAAAACCGCTTGAGGCATGCCCGGTTTCCACCTCGAGCAGTCCCTTTGTCTACCGCCAGTTTAGCAGAATGCAACAGGTAGGACAATGCTTAACCGCCACAATTTAAAACATCTCATTAGGAATTGAAGGAAGTCAAAGAAAAATAAAGAAAGCCATATGAAATTCATGAGATTCTTTTTACCAGCACTAGCATTTTTCCTGACACCATTGTCGAAATCGAATTTCAGAAGGGGAACTAAAACTGAAGCAGCCTGTTTCATGATTTAAGCCATAGATTTCAATTGATTATTTTGAGTCCACTTAACAGCAAAAAGTGAACATGCAAGTGACTCTTCATACTAACCTGGGAAATCCATGGGTAGAAGTCGTCTTCCAATTTATGAGCATACAAAGCAAGCATTTGACAGGCTACAGATTTCCCCAGTAGGAGGTCACTTTCTTTGACACATATTATTTTATTCCCAAACTTGACGATGTGTCTGTTGCAAAATGTGAAACTTAAGCAAGATCCTTAATAGCCCGAATAATCACCTCCCATTAGCAGTCCTAGCAGTGATAAGTAAAGTAAAAGAAATAACAAGAAATCCTATGTCTGATAGATATCAAAGCTATTAACTGGGTGAGTAAAACTATATTTTTTACTGGGTTACTAAAGCTGATCGAAACCAGGATGTGGTAAACTAGTTGACACCATGTCTCACACAGATAAGCAGATTCAGATTGATATTCTAGAGGACATCCTATGCTACTTTGAGTTGCAGATTTAAAAACAGACAATTTCATGCATTGAATGGCAACAATTTAATGATTATTGAGTAAAAGGTGGAGATAACGAGGAGGAGGACAGGAAGCTATTTGAATATATTGAAAAAGAGATCTTTTAGCAGGAAGAAGCATAAAAATTAGGAAGGAAATGGAACGTGCTCAAGATTAATGTAATAAAGAATACAACACTCTTATAAGGGGATATCTTAAGAGGGTCGGGAGCACTATATGACTACTATGAATCATGGTAAAGTTTTTTCGTGTTCTACTACTTGATTGTCTACAGTGCACGCCCCCTTTAGATTCTCCACTGATAACAAATTCTTTACTGATTGTAAAGTAAGAAAAATAAGTTATAACTTAGCCGACTCCATATCATTTATACACTAATCAAATAATGGTATTCCTCCTAAGAATTGTAAATTTATATGATACTTTTAAAATGCATCACAAATAGAAATGCTTAATTTAGTGAAATCAATATAGATCAATGAGCTCAGCAACTGTTGGCAGCTAGAGTGAATATGGCGCAGTAGTATAGAAAATAAAGATTATTTTCCGTTGGAAGACTATAAGACCACAGTGCACATAGGCTTTTGCTGATTCAGTTGTTTATCCTAGATTGTCTAGAAAAGAAAGCAAAAATCCAAATTAAGAAAGAAAAAAAAAATCCAAATGAACTTCATAACGAAAAGAAAATGCCAAACCTCCATGATTAAAGCTTACCTATCATATAATTTATCTGAGGATACGGTCTTATTGGGCTCAAGCTGACCACACTCAACCAAAGGGGGAATGATGGTACTCATGTAAGGAAGCAAATCCTTCCCCATGCACTCGCAAATTCTACCGTATGCCTGCAATGAGATCGAGAAAATACTGAGAGGCCAGTCTAGAGAAAAAGTTTTGAGCCCGTAAAATCAAAGGATTAACACATACCAGTACACTGCGAACAATAGATACAAACTCTTTGACTTGTGATTCTTGTAATGACTTAAGCATTTCCATAACCTTTTATGACAACAAAAGTAAAATAAGAAAAATATTCCACTTTGAGAAATGAATAACAAGATCGGGCTACCGTGCCATTGAGAGAAGAAAAGGAGTTCCGAAGTAGAGTCAGAATTTAGGACCAAAAAGGAACTAGTAGGAGAAAATGTGTGAGTCACAATTCGTTGCTCCCCACAGTATGAAGCAAGTCTGCAATTCAAATAGGTATAATCGATACTTATGGCTGGCCTGTGCGAAATCCATATGACAAAGGCTAGCAAATGCAAACAAGAAAAATGCCATTCCATCTGCAATGGCACTGCAGAATCAACGAATACATGACATGTATCTTTTACATAAACTTTGTCACTTGATCATTGTTAATTAACATCTATTTTCACCTCAAATTATTACTTAACAGTGGTAAATGTATGTGCTATGTCATAAACACCGGAGACAAGTATGTTTTCCCAAAAGCTCTAAAAATCGGTTCCTACGTTGTACCGCAGACCAACTTAGGTTCCCAAAAGAGAACGTCAGTACCATCCATT